>WYDI02008236.1:0-23521 GCA_009867235.2 Psittacus erithacus | reverse complement strand
GGAAGGAATGAAGTGAGGAAGGGAGGGAGGAAGGAAGGGAGGAAGGAAGGAAGGAATGAAGGGAGGAAGGGAGGGAGGAAGGAAGGGAGGAAGGGAGGAAGGAGGGAAGGAATGTAGGGGGGAAGGAGGGAGGGAGAGAGGAAGGGAGGAAGGAAGGAAGGAATGAAGTGAGGAAGGGAGGGAGGAAGGAAGGGAGGAAGGAAAGAAGGAATGAAGGGAGGAAGGGAGGGAGGAAGGAAGGAAGGAAGGGAGGAAGGGAGGAAGGGAGGGAGGAAAGAAGGGAGGAAGGAAGAGAGGAAAGAAAGAAGGAACATCACTTTGGCTCACTAGGATTTGACATGGTGATGTCTTCTCCCATGCTCTTGGGAGGTGTGTGTGTGGGGTGCTCCAATTTTTGCTTTGTGCAGTCCTCACTGGGGCAAACCAAGAAAGGAACTTGGTTATATACAGTCTTTTGTGGCTGTCTTCTGAATCCAGCTATACCTCCTAGGAAAGTCTGCATTAACTCCCAAGGTATGAATAAGCTTTTTCAAATCATGCCCCATTATTCAGAAAAAAATAGCTCATTCAAAACTCCAGGAAAATTCATGCAATCACTGTCCCACAGAACAAAGAGAAACATTTAAGGTGTGTGGGTGTGATTGATTTACCTCCTTTTGACCGTGTCATTCTCTCAGATGTGCATTGTATACTTGATCAAAAGCCTGTCAAAGCAAGAGGAGAATTTTATTTGACCTCAATGGGCTTTGTACTGGGCACAAAGGATCATGCCTTGTAAATGACATTTGGACAAGACCCTTTGTTCATTTCTGGAGAGATTTCTGGTTTAGAATTGATGTTGCATGATAGGAACATGTCCTGTAAACATTTGTGTGTGGTAGTAAGCGATGGTAACATTTAAAATGTGAGAAATTACATAAGAGAAGACAGGAAGAATGTTTGTAATAAACAGCTTGAAAAATAATGGTTTATTGTTACAGGAAATTGGACTGGCATCTCTGGGAGCTCCGGATGATTTCATCGAGAAACTTGCTACGGTAATTTAATAAATGAGGGTTCAATTTTCCAAAGAAGTGCCCTGTGTTGTCTTAATTCTGCTGCCACTGAAGTCACTGATAGAACTCCCATAGAGCTGAATGGAAACAGAGTGAAGCCCATGATTGGAAAACCCCACCCTGAAACAGTTGCATTAAAGAAAAATAGCTTTGGCACCCCTTATTCAAAGTGACAGATATGATTAAACACAGAAGCCCGGACAAGATTTCCTCTAGCACAGACATATTGGGCAAGAAGAGACTACATGTTACTACATCCCCACAGGAAATTTCAGGAGACAGCTTCAGTATCTGTTCTACTTGCAAGTGTCTTTCCTCTTCCACCCTGCCAGGTAGATAATGTCCTCTGCAGTCAGTGTGGCTCACCTGAATCCTACTCTGAGGCTCCTGAGACAGAGTTGCAAACTTCTAATAAAAACAAGGGTATGCCTCTAAGATTAGTGTCCCCAGCACCAACTGACCTGGGCAAAGCATTGCACCATCTTTACTGCTTCTAATACATGAGGTAGTTCTTCCAAGCCAGAGCAGGTATACCTTCAAAATAACAGGCCAAGAAACCAAGCTAGGCCACATACCATCTTTCTTCAATATCGCACTAACAGCCATTCCCTCTCTTGCTGCTGCAGTTAGATGCCTTCTGTGTGAAACAGGACACAAACTTCTGTCAACTAAGGTTCAAACTTCAGTCAGCTAGCCAAAATGAAATTTTATTGCTATAGTTTCATTGTCCCTGCTCTGCTGACAAATGTAAGCACAATAAAACACAACAGTGTTTGTCAGGAAACTGAACTGAATCACAGGCACATTGAGTCTAGCACTGTGCCCCTTCAGGAGAAGAATTTCAGTCTGTGGGGACATTTATTTTATTTATATAGTTGATATTTGACATATGGCAGCATTTTAAATAGAAACACAAATTCCAAACGTAATCAAATCAATGATGTGCACCTATTCTTTTTGATCAAGGAATCATATGCTTCTGACTAATTTTCTTTTTAGGTTTATTGGTTTACAGTGGAGTTTGGACTATGTAAGGAAGGTGACTCACTCAAGGCATATGGTGCAGGGCTGCTGTCTTCATTTGGGGAGCTGCAGGTGTGTTCTATAAAACAGCATTTCAAAGATGTTTATAATTGCTGAAATTTCTCTTCTGAATGTCTTCAGATCCTTATTTTGCTTCATACTTTGTGCATAGAAGTAGCATGAAATGTCATACTTCATTGAAGAGCTCTAATAAATATGTCAGGGTATACACACACAGGGGACTCATTTCTGCTTCTTTCCTAGTAAGTGACATTGTCATTGTATTCTACAGGAGCAACCCTTTCCTGTCTGAAACTGAGTGGTATTCAGGAGCTTTACATTTCTTTCTCAGCACTTTTAAACTGAAATATATTTATTACTCTTTTGCTTGTAGTATTGTCTGTCATGTAAGCCTGAGATTCAGCCTCTTGTCCTGGAAAAGACTGCTGTGCAGAAGTACACTGTTACTGAGTTCCAGCCAATCTACTATGTTGCTGAAAGTTTTAAAGATGCAAAAGAAAAGCTAAGGTAATTCAGTCACTCCAGAGAAGACCCAGTTTTCTGTCCATTGCCAATACAGTGGATCCCATTGCCATAATAAGTCTTGGGTTGACAGCAGCGTTTTGAGAGACGTTAGAAAAAGATGTGCAGTGCTTAAAGCGATGAAGCAGTTGTTACCTTATGCATAAAGCAAAGAATTTGTGGTTAGTTTAAGATTTCCTGTATAAACAAAATGCAACAGAAAATTATTAGTCCAATAGCAATGATACTAACATTTAGGGTCAAGGCTAACTAATATAGAACAGGTACCTAATAATATTGCTATAGTTAAAAGTTGTTGTAGAAAAAAATATCCTAGTATCTACTTCTTTTCTCTGTCTTTTGTGTCTTAAGTCAATAGTTTTGGCCTTGTGGTGGGGGATGAAGTTGTCAAGTAATCAGCATCTTCAGGTCTTCAGAGCAGGACCGTTATGTCAATTAATAGAGTTTCTTCCTCTCTTTTGTGAGAAGGTGGCTGGTATGGATGTTTTCTCTCTTCCTCCTCATCCCAAGGTTCCTTCAGGGCCATTTTTATGTCTTCTGACATGCTTTACATCTTGCTCTTTCTACATAGGTATGCAAATCTGTGTTACTTTACTATTTATGTTAATTTTTTTCTTTGTCCCTTTTTCTCCTCAGCTCCTAAGTTTGCTTTACTGTGAATAACTGACCAGTGGGGAGTTGTTAATTGCCTGGGGACCACCAGCATCATTCTATGCTCTTAGCTTTAAGGCCTCTGTTACCAGCCCATGCTGGTACTCCTTATGGTGCATCATTACTTTAGGGTCAGACTTAGTTCCCTATGTACAGTGTAATTGGTTGCGATTCCTGCCTATATGAAAAATATTTTAAAAAGACATTATAGCGCAGAATTATTCAGAATTAAGCAAAACTAAAACAAATTAGGTAATAGATACATGGTCATTAGACAAACGTTATTAAAGCTAAACAAAACTCCAAGCAAGCCTAATAACCCCAGTCCTGAGGCCTGTGTGGTTACTTTTACACAGAGCCTCCAGCTTGTTACCAGCCATGTGTTTACAAGACAACAGGGCTACACAGTAAATCTTTCAGTCATCTGTGACTGAAATACAGATTCAGTTCCAGTTCAATAAGACTTTGAAAAAAATGGTCCAGGTTCAGTTCTGGTTCTTGAAACAGGAATGGCTCAGATTGTATTTGGGGTTCAGCTTGGGTTCTACCTCACAGCAGTATTTCTATTTCTGTTTAAGAAAACCACCACTATATTTCTGGATGTTAGCCAAGCTACCGGGGGGTTAGCCTTAGTTCACACTCAACAAATTTTTCACATGGAGACGCCACACAGGGACTTGTCCCAGACCTACAGTGTCTTTTCTCTCTTTCTTTCTCCCATTCACAGATAAACACATACTGACGCCTAAGATATTCTGCTGCCCCAGGCTTCCCAGCTCTAAGGTCTTCCTAGCTACTTCCCCTGCTGCTTCCTCAGTCTTCATAAACCTGCAGCATCTCCTTCTGCCCTTTTCTCTGGTGTAATACCTGAGAAATATGGCCTTTTCTTCTGGTTTGTGCTATTAATATCCTGCACACAGTTTCTATCATCTTCTCTGTATACTTTAACTGAATAGCAAGTTCCCTGAGAAAGTGGAATATGCAGCCTTACTCTACAAACTATCTTGGAAATGCTTTTATCTATTTCAGTGACCAAATTGGAAAGTGGTTAAACTGAAATAGAGGTCTGCAGGTTGGTCCAGTGCTTGTACCTGGACCTGCGTGTTTGTGTGTAATAGAAAACCTCCCTGAAAAATTATTCTGAGGCTGACCTAAAATATTTCAGCTCAAGGCATTCATTTTCTAATTAGGATCTCACCTTCAGCTGAGACTTAGGCAGACTGGCTTCTAAGGTGGATCTCTCCCTTTTAGAAAAACTGTACTGATGCCACAGAACACTTTCACCATAGCCAATATAATTTTTTCTACTGCCGCACCTTGTGGCTTGCTCACACTGAATTCTATTTGAGACAAAGGCCTTAGCTGATAATAATTAGGGCTAAACTGAAGGAGCAATGTGGAGGTGGCATCCAGCATATTCCACTGTTCTGTATAGTGGGGCTACATGATCAACTCCTCTGTGCCTTCCTTCCTCTTTCAGCAATAACTTCACTAATCCAAAGCAGATATATAAGCCAGTATCCTGCTGGGGTCTACAAGGAGCCTGGAACAATAGCTCTGACTCTGACTATTTCATCCCATTCAGAGTCCTTCTTTCCACAGTTCTGTGGTTATGCAAATTAATGTTTTCAAAAATCTTAATGCTTCTGCCGTGGAATTAACTATTTTGCAGCAGGGAAGGCTGCAAATAAGGGGTGGCAAGAATGCTGCTTCACTCCATTGACTATCTATCTCCTATCTTTGTAATGACCTAGAAGCCACTACCAACCATGCCAGAAGTTAGCACTTTGCTTGCTCCTTTTATGCCAGGATGGCATTGGTACTTGCCCTTATTTTCCCAGAAATTGCACATTTCCTATATTTTGCATTACTGAAGGGAAAATGAGGTTTTCAAGTTTGGCAAATCCCAATAGCTACATAGTTGGCCTATATCAGGAGCAGTGTTGCCATGCCAATAGTATACCTAGTCATGTCTGGAAAATAATAAAGGTAGTAAGGGCAAATGCAGATTCAAGCATGTTACAGAATGCTGTAGGTCTCAGTTGACTCAGCAGGAATTTCAGTTATTTCCTCTCATAGATTTTCTTATTCCACTCATCAACAAATGCACACACCAAGAGTGAATTACTGAAAAAAAGGAGCTTCTCAAGTTTGCATGTGTTTTTGTATTTTTGCCTCAGGAAATTTGCTCGAACGATCCCTCGTCCTTTCTCTGTTCGGTACAACCCCTACACCCAGAGGATTGAAGTCTTGGACAATGCAAAGCAGCTAAAGAACTTAGCTGACACTATCAATAGTAAGGAACTACAGATTTGTTTACCCTGACTTCCTCAAAACTTGGATCAGAAATAGCAACCACAAACCAGATTTTGTTTGGTTGCATTTAATGCTTTGAGCCTGATCAAGATAAAGCAGCATGCACCTCCTTTCTTCTGCAAAAATGCTTCCTAATTCTATTCAAGATTCAAAATAGCATTTTCACTTGACTATAGTTTCATACATGTGAAATACCCAGGTTTAGCAACAGTGCTAAAAAAGGCCAGAAGGCCTTGCAATGAATTCTGATGGGTGGCTCTAGATGTTCTCAGTAAAGAGCAAAAGTAAAAGCCTATCTTTAATCCCATTTCCTTTTGCCATTTTAGCCTTTCTCCTGACACATTTCCCCCTAATACTGGCTAACCTATGGAGAGCCAGCACCCCTGATCCCGTGACCCATCCTTGTATGGCTGATGAAGGCAAAGGGCTGACACTGCAGACCTTATTCCAGTAACAGTCTAATACATGTGTCCAATCCAGCACTTCTTTGCTCACCTTACTCTTTCAGGGAATAAATGATAGCAAGGGTAAATGTATACAGGCGTGTCAGAAACGGGCTAGCTGTAGAATTTACTGCTTTGATTATTTCCTTTGCAGGTGAGATGGGGATCCTCTGCAATGCCCTCCAGAAGATAAAATGAAGATTTGCTGTAACATACCAGTCATTGCCTACTGACTAGAAGATGCCTTGTGCAACCCTAGTCTTCATCTAGCTTCTGTCTATTCTCTTCCTGTGTACTGCATGAATGCCTATGATATATATCTTAATCTCTACAAATTAGCAGAAAACCAGACATTTGCAGATGACCCTTGACACTTTTAGCCTTCAGACACTTATAAATTTGTTGTCACTAATGCATAAAAATGACCTTATTTTGGGGAATCTGGGGAAAGCCTCCATAAGTCTTGTGCCAAAGGTTAACAGAAGAGAGATCTCCACCATGCAGAGCTATAGTCTGCTGCAGCTGTAAGGTTGCATTACCACACTGGACCCACAGGCAGACTAATCCACCTTGCTTTCTCTCAAAGTTATTCTCCCCTCAGTCCCTCACTTTTGGGCAAGGTTCCTGTGGAGTCCCAAACTCTACACTTTTCAGGGGGTATACATACACTGCTTAGCCCTCTGTACCTCTGCTTTCACATACAAGCGCCTCTATCCTGAAATACTCTTTTTTTATCTAAAAATTTGATGCTGCCATTGATCCAAAGCATAGATGCTAGCAGAGAAGACAGCAAGTGTGCTGCAGCCCAATTAACGAAGATTTATCACTGTGTATAAATATACTGTATTTGCACAAGCACCAATCCCAAAAGGTTTGTGCAAGTCAAGAATGCTGTGTGCTGGCATCTGTCATTGGTCTGCAGAGCAGAGCAAGGTACTGAGATTGCTTTTTCAGAGTGTGGAGTCTGTGCCTCAGTAGAGTACCCACATAAAAGCCCCTTCAGAGAAAAGTTATGTAAAGGCAAGTCTCTGTGGCCTTTTGCAGCTGGATTTGAGGTCAGTTTGACAAGCAAGAAACCATGTGGATGTATTAACATGACATCAAGGCCTTATTAGACCAGCCTCAGAGCTGTGCTGGTTGAAATGTTGTGTAACATTATGGATTCAGAGCTGACTCAGGATCAGTCAGTTTACAGAAGGGGGAGACCTCTCTGAATAGACACACTCAGCTATTCACTGTGTGAATGAAGGCTACCTTGTGTTGTGCGTGTCCTTTTCTGAAAGTGCTTTATTCAGCACTGCTACAAGGTGTCGCCTAACTTTCTGTACACTGGTACGCTGGAACAGAATGGAGCAAAGCAAAGCAAAGCAAAACAGTATTTCCAGCTTGAAACAATTCTGCATCATGATACTAACATGATTCAGGAGTCACTTTTCTGTTGAAGATCCAATGATGGAGAGGGATTTGAAAGTCCATGAGTCTCATACCTACTATTGTACTACTCTAGTAGTTTGAAAATCAATGGAGCTTTAATGTAAGCATCATCCTTTATGAATATAGAAATTACAGCTGTTTCCATTATATTCATGGTGAGTTATAATATAAATCTAAGGATATCAGCTGGAACCCTTTTCAACAGACATATACTCATGCAAAATGGTATAATTTTGGTGCTTTGAAGTAAGCTTTTTTACCTCTGCATCTTTTTTTATTCCCCTTTTTCTCATGACAATGTCTGTGTAGATCTTTCAGTACTGCTTGACATGTATTTTTGGTGAGAAAGTAGTCCATATTTTTCTCTCCTAATATAATAGGACCCATAAGGTAACTCTGTACCACAATGAGAAAATTTCACCCCACGACTGAAGTCTTTCAAACTAATCCTCAGGCAGCTCTCCAAACTTCTCTGCTTCTGGCTGTTGTTGTGAGGGACAGCAGCAGTAAATCTATAATGGTACTGAGAACTCATGGTTGTCTTTCATGTGCAAGTGGAACAGTTAAAGAGTATCGATGCCACAAATCTGATTTTGTGTCCCTTAATGCAGGTTTAAATGAGCAATGACTCCAGCCAAAGCAGCCTAACATAGCTGTTCAGTAAAACTGAGAGATGAAAGTTAAAACCAGAAGAAATATACTGAAAGTAGATTTTCTTGCAGAACAAATCAGCTTTAAATAGTACAAATAACTTGCATTTTAAACAGTACTTGTTAATGGGAGGATTCTTATTTCATGCTGAAGGAAAATTAATGTTGTGTAGCAAAATGCTTTTTGTATTATCTAGCCTGCGTAACTCCTCTTTGTAAAGTAACCACACAGATCGTTCAGAATTAAATACCCAGGTAGGTGGGAATGCCCATTGGAGGTGTGCCCCAAATCAAAGACAGCTTTCTTGGACGGACTGACTATTACTCATCCAGACAAGATCATTAAAGTAATACTACAAAAATATATCTCCTGATGTGTGTAATTACCTAGAAATGTACAGCAAAGCCTTGCTTGCTCTATCTTTTCATACTCTGTAAATCTTTGTATGCTACTTTGACTAACCTATCGCAAGCTAATCTGGTGAGTAATCTTCCTCTCTTCTATCCTACTGTGATCACATTTCTTGATCTCCCCATCTCCAGCTCTGTTTCAGGTGATCAGAGAAGCCCTTTCAAAAGGCTCTTTTTCTTTCCAGTGACCTTGGCCAAGGTCAGTGATGGCAGGAGGGCTTGTCAGCACAGGTGACACAGGGAGGCGGTCTCCTCTGGGTGTCTTAAGATGCCTAGATCTGGCAGCAGCCTGGAGAAGGGACACTTCATTCCCCAAAGGGCACAGAAATTATTGAAAGAGGGATTAAGCACAGGAGGACTCCACAGGAGTGCATTATTTGAAAACCTGTCTCTTTGTGGCTTCAAACTATGCTCACAGTTGGCAGAGAAGACTTTCTTGATGTTCAAATGTAACCATATGAATTAATCTAAATAAACAGAAATATTTATGTCATATCCATCTGAAATTAATAGCACTGATGTCATACAGTATGGAGACACTCACAATAGTAACAAATCAAAATTGGGCAGGTTATTTGTGGTGGTCAACCATTTAAAATACCCACCCTAGTGGCTGCAGGAGAGGGGTGAGCCTACTCTTGGCAGGGAAGAGTCCCAACTTCTGCAGGGAGAATCTGCCTGGCCTTAAGCAAAAGGATGACATACTGTGCTCCCGTCCTTTTACAGCCCTTTAAACTGCAGCACCCAGCCTGACACCTCTCCTACTGCACTCCTAAAGGTCCCCAAAAGTACTGAAAGCAGGATTCTGGGATGTCTCATCAGAGCTGACTTATGAGTGAGACCTTCCTGGGCCTGTCTCAAGCATGGATTCAAGGTTGTACTGGAGTGTCCATAGGCTAGGCAAGGACATTTAACCACCTGGAGAGCCAGGGCTTTCTGTGCTGTTATTGCAGTGGGCTACAAAGCTGTGCTGTAAGATCTGCCCCTGCTGCTTCAACCATCACACTCTGATGGTTGAAGCACATTCTGGATCTACAAAAACCCCTCAATTCATATGCAGAACCATGATTAGAGCTGTATGCTGTACAAACACGTAGAGACAGGCCTTTCACACTAGAGCATAAAAGACAGCCATAGAAGCCTGATGTTCCTGATCTGCCCGTACTTGTGACCAGTGCCTTAAACATGCATCTTGAGCTTTACAGCCTTCACATACATGTCTACATGTAGCTGGAGTAGGAGACCTTGTGCATTTGTGTTTGTGCCATGGTTGTGGCCTGGATGCAGGGATGCATGGGAAGGACCCAGTTTGGACTCAGATAGACTCTGCTCAGCTTGTTTTCTTATGCCCGCTCTTGTCTCCACGGCTGGGGGTACATAGGAGTGGGAAGAGCCTTTTTCCCCCCTTAAGGCGCTTCTCTTCTTCCCCTGCCCCATCCAGTTTGCAGATGCAATTCAGCCGCCTCTGAAGTTCCCCCTTGCCCGCCCGGACCTCTTCTGCGACATGAGCCGAGCCAGGCAGGGGTGGGAGGACTGGAGCCGCTCGCAAAGCACAGGCCGCCACAGCCCAGCGCCGGGCCACGTTCAGCACCGCGGACAGCTGCCTGCCCTGCCCCACCTTGCCCTACTTTGCCCTGCCCTACCCTGCTTTGCCCTGCCGGCAGGCAGCAGCCGGACCTGGGATAGGCTCGGCCAGGGGGCACCTCTTCCCATTCTGGCACTCACCATGCCCTGCGGAGCCCGCAGTGCCTGAGGTCTGGGTGGGCTGACGCTCCTCAGAACACTGAGACCTGCCTCCTGGCCATGGTGCTCCAAAACTCACCTGGGGTTTCTCTGTCTCAAGCCAGGCAATAATGGGGAAACTGAGATCTTCACAGTGCTCTGTCTTGCGCAAAGGGGAAAAAAAGTGCTGCCATAGTCTCTGGAGAACAAAATTTTTCTGCACTGTCTTTATCTTTCCTGGCCATGGAGGAGGCAAAAGCAGTATAGCATTGCGGGGTATGACGCAGTCACAGGATCAAGTAGGGGGCACATCAGAAGTGGCTCCATCTGCAAAGGGAGGACAAAAAGCTAGTCTCTGTAGGTCTGCAAGCTGACTTTCACAGAGGTTCCAGCACACTCTAACCTGGGGTATGAAGACACAGGTGCTCATACCCAGAAATATGTTTGTGGATGTCGAGGGATACCATGCCCTGGCAAGAGCAGAGCTGATGCCCACCCTGAGATTGCCCTGCCAGCTGCTAGAAAGATGTGACCCTGGGCTTTTTGAGAGTCTACTTCACTGGAGATAAAATCATTACAGAAATAAGTTCCAAAAGATTACCTAAGTCTAGAGGCAACACTCAGCTCGTGTAGGGCTAGAACAGAAGAGGTCAGACAGACCTTCTGGGCAGGAAAAGCTGGGAAGTAGGCAATAAACTCTGAGTCTGGCTCAGGTCTCTCTGGCACTCCCACAATGGTGTCTGTGCAGAGGGAACACCACTTGGATTGGGCTGGGATTTGGGGAAGGAGCCCCTTTTGTTCCCTGGGGGCATGCTCAATGCAGAGAGGGCCTCAGTGAAGTATGAGAGGATGGGAAGTAAAGGCAGTCTCAGACTTTGTGCACAGACATTGTGCAGTGCAGTCCTGACTAGGAGATGTAAATGGGGCTCAGGCTAATTCCCTCTCCACAAAGGAGCTGATCTCCAGGGCTGAACAACTTGCAGACACCTTCAAACAGAGCAGGAGGGACACGCTTTGAAGTCACCCAGAGGAGGAGGGTTATCTTGGGCTCTTGCGCACATGCCACGCAGGAGATTTCCCTTGATGTGACTGGCATAGCCAACATAACACCTAACACAGTAGCAACCAGTTTGCTTCTCTGCTGTCTGGCAGCTCTGATCTTACTACCCATATAGACGCATTGGATCTCCAGTACCACCACCTCCCCTGGTCATTGCTCTGGGGAAGCACTCACATCCTCAGGCAGTTTCCACTAAACTTCTCCAATGAAGACTGACTTGGTGGGGATCTCAGGCCAAAAGGAAGAGGCCAGCAAGGAGAAGGAGATGCGTGGCATAGAGTCATTGAACAGGCGAGGCAGCCTGGACTCCAACAGGGAGGATAGCAGAGCCACTCTTATCCTGACCCTCACCCTCTGCAATGTCAGGAAGATTGAGCTCTCTAAGGCAGCCAAAGTCTTTGAGGTACAGACCTCACCATTCTTTTCCTCCACCAAGCCCTCTCTTCTGCCACTATTACCTTCACCTCTCCCACTTTGCATCAACCCTCTCTCATCCATCTCATGCTCCCTGCCTGACTTATGCCTCCAGCTGCCTTCCTCCTTTCTCACTGTCCCTATTTTGCTACAGCTGCTCCGAGAGGTCAGCTGTTTTCTCCAAGTTAAAAAGGATAGTGCTCGGGAGGGAGGGAGCAGCTGGACACAGTCATTTAGAAGAATTAGCATTTTATTTAAGGGCTGTTAAGAGCAGATACTGATCCGTTATTTTTTTCTAGCAGTTGTGGTGGCCAGCCACGACTAAACAACAGGCCAGCATTTCAAGCACTCAGATTGTGGGGATGTTAGAAGCCAATGAATTTTCTCTGCATATTTGGCAAGGAGATCCAGAGAACAAGAGCTGTAAACCATACAGGCATTATATATTCTGGGCACTTGAAGTATCCTTGCCAGGTGCTCACTCTCATCTGTGAAAAATGAATAACTGAAAAGCGAAGTATTGTATATGTTACTTATTTTTAATTGTTTGCAATTATTTAATGATTATGGCGTTATTACACATCAATAGATCTGCTTTCTTTCTGCCAGGGTTTTAAGAGTTACCCAGCTACTCATTTGTTATTTCTGCACAGATGGAATGCTACAGTCAACAGCATCTCATCTTTCATCTCTATCTATCTCTACTTAATTCTACGGTGTTTAATTTTTAGCTCTGCTTGTATTTTAGCTCCTGAACTGGACATTATTAAGCTTCATTGCTTAATATGCACTTTACTTTAAAAGAGTTAATAGCTCTTTTAGTCACTTTTTAAAGACATTGTAGAAGTGTATCTAGATTTACCTAAATTTTCAGTCTTTGGAGAAGTTTCATCATATGAACATCTGGCTCTTGCAGACTTCTGAAGCTCAGATACATCACTTTGAAACCAGACGAGCCAAGAAGCACAAGAACTCTGCTGTTAATCTTGATATTTTTGTTGAATGTGAAATTCACAGTGCTGATGTTAGCCTCCTTATCACTTCCTTAAAGAGAGTAGCAGAGGATGTGAGAACTAGCAGAGAAGTCAAAGGTAAGAAACATAAGCATCTGCTAGTGCTGTTCTGTTTCTTTCTGGAGTAACTTGTTAAGCTTTAGCTTCCTAATAGTAATACAATTTGTTTGGAATGCAGGTGAGTGTGCATTCATTTTTCTTCACTGCATGACTTTTTTCCCTGAATTGGGATACTTCCCAATGGGCATAATGTGGAAAGAGAGGCATTTTGTCACAGCCTGTGGGCTTAAGATCAGGTACAGGTTTTGAGGAGATATGGCCATAGATGGCAGGGCAGGCATCTTGCATGCAGTATGGTACAGCCAAAGACAAAGGCTCAGCAAAAAATTCAGGGTAGGCTTAGGGCATCTGTCAGATAAGTAGTTTTTCCTTCCTATTGCAGAATTGGCCATAACTGCATGAAAGAACTAGAATTTCCCAATATCAGTGTGTACTGGTAGACTTGTACTTTTGAGAGCTGTCTGTGCTTGGATATAATATAACAAGGCTATAGCTGAATTTGTCATTCATTTGCCAGAGATTCCTGGTCTCTTGTCAAGTATGAGGTTAAGGTGACCCCAAATGGACCTTTCCTGAGCAGCATCTGTCTTACCTCAGAAAACAGTATCAACTTTGTCTTTTTTTATTAATTTTTTAAATTCATCAGTTATAAATGCTGGCACTTAAAATGACCACAGTTTATTTCAGTCACCAAAAAGGTCTCAATTTGAGAGGAAAGAAAATGTTTGGAAATTCAGCTAATGCTATAATTTGCTGGGGAAAAGAAAAAAAAAAAAAGGCACCGGAAGGAAAAAACTTGAAGTCAGGATACTTCTTGACCTGTTTTATTTTTAGAAATTCCATGTTTTCCTTTTAAAATGTTTTCATTTTCAAAAGGATAAAAATTTAGGACTACTTTTTAGACAAAATCAAAATATTTTCTTAAACCCAAAATGTAGAAATAAATTTGTTTTTCTGTGTCAAACAGAACACCTCCTTTGGACTAAAAGGAAATGTTTTTTGCCTTTACTACTCATTAAAAGAGAGGTTATCACTGCAAGTTAGTTTTAGATTATTTTTTATCCAGTTTGCCAGTTTGGTTGGCAGATGAATTCAACTACTGACACATAGCACCAGGTAGCTGAAGAAAACAAAAGGCTTGTAATCATCAGCACAACTTTTATTTTTTGTGCCTTTCAAAAATTATTTAATCCTATCTTATTTAAGTCTTGCTACTTTCTCTCCAGTGCCCTGGTTCCCTAGGAAAGTCCAAGATCTGGACAAATGTCACCATCTGATCACTAAATATGATCCCAGTTTGGACCATGGTCACCCTGTAAGTTTAACATCACTGTCATTTCATCTCTTAAAAAGAAACTGTAGACAAAAAATTATTAGGAAAATTTCAGGAGTAAGGAAATATTCATGAAAGGACAATAAAAATAAAGGACCAGAGAAAGTCTGATCCAAGTGGAATTAGAGACAGGAGAATGAGTAACTTAAAATTGAGAAAAACTTATGGGCTCTTCCACCAAGGTATTTAAGATTAACATCAGACATACACTGAAGTAATTTCTATTTCACATCTTCTTTAGCATAAGTTTACATTTTGTTGTTTAGTTTAAAAATATCTCGTTTATTATTTCACTTCTGATATATTTGAAGAATGCCCACTTTGTACCTTCTGGTCCACACAGGAGTCAAGTTCCTCAGCCTTCTGCTTTTTGTGTTTTCTGTGTTTTGACCTTTCAGATACTCCGTATCTGCATTTTTAAATTTCACACATGCCAGGAATCTTATTCAAGTGCCGATGTAAAGAGGATGGTATTGAGGACAGATGGCAAAGAGCTAGTCACTAATAAATACCAGATCCTCAGATCCCACAGAGGGGAGTATTACGCTTAAACATGCAAAAATTGTCTAGACAGAAAATAAGATAAATACATGACAGCACTGATTACGGATAACTAAACTGAGATTTAAATGTGACTGGAGAAGCTCAAAAGGTCTAGTGCTTTCAGTTTAAATCAGATCTAAAGTTTAAATGGCAACTAAATTGGAAATATTATAACCCTAATTTATATTTGACTTTGCACAAGGTGTTTGGAGCCAGGATTTTGCCCGTGTTTATTGACAGTACTCAGCAAAATACTGTTAGAATGTTTATGATAGACTTTCCCTTGGATTTGTTGGTTATGAGTGGGCTGCAAAAAGGGCTTTACTCATAATAGTTTTGTGCTTGTATGCTCAGCATTGCCATAAGCAGAAAACCTAGGAGAAGGAAAAGGAAAAATGCGCTGTACAGTCCTTCTCTGGTGATGATAGTAGTAAGGCAAAGTACTGGGAGCCAACACTCATTTCTCATCAGTTTCCCAACTTTAGTACAGATGAGATATGAGTTACATACAGATGAGAAAGGGACTCCAAAGGGCCATTTGTTGATTGCCAAGGTAGGTAAATGAAACTTGTGAAGTGTGCTGACAATAATCACCTAGAAGTGATGCATGGGAAGAAACAAAGCCACAGACTTTGCACTGAAAAATGCAAGGAAAATTTAGATGGGTGCCAACAGAATCTACAAGATTGTCATTCCCTTCTTGAAATGTCTGAATTCTATTTAGACCCTTTTGTTAACTTAGACAATGTTAATGTTAGCTATGTACAGTTCTGTGTGATATGACAAAACTTTCCAAGTCTATCTTCTATTTTTGAGAATCATTTATTAAGATACAATGTTATAGGAGAGCTTCACATCCTCCTTAACCACTACATCTTTCATTATTCTTAATATCTTTCTTATAGAAATAATACAAGTGCAGGTAATTTTCCTGATCTAGCTCTGCAGCTGTTTCTCATGAGATAAATGAATGCTCATTGGGAATCTTCTGAATTGGGCTAAGTTCCCTTCCTTTATCACCTCATAGAAGGTGTGAGCCCTGAAGAGGATGAGAAAACAACAGGGATGCAGAGTTACCAAAGTACTGAGTGGAGATAAATCTACACTGCAGAATACAATGCAATGTAGAACTACCTAAACTAGCTTGAAACAAGTTCAGGCACTGAAAATCAGTTGTCTGTGGCAGAAGGAATCACAACATGGGCTCATTTACTGTGCCATTGAGCATGGCTGAAAAAGTACAGGTTGGAGGAAAGTACAAAGCTAATGTACAAGTAGTTCAGCAAACGTTCTTGCATATACACTTACTACCAAATAGGCAGTTTAGGCTGTCGATCTTAACAGCTTTTCTTTGTTCTTTACTGTCTCTTTAATGGACAGGAAAGCAAACTGATGACACTGTGACACCATTCTCTGAGGCACATGGACACTGGCTGTAGTGGTTCCCCAGGGAGGCTCTTGCTGCTCAGAGCATGGGTAGAGAGCCCTGGGAACAGTAGGGACAAAGCTGAGAAGTGACAGCATCAGTGCTCATCTGGCCCAATGTCTTTTCTGTGTGCTTTGCGCGGACTTGTTACAGCTACTGACAAGCAAGGGTGGCATCTGAATGAACATAACACATGATAAAAATAAACATGCTGTCAGGATCCAGTTCTTTCCTCAGATTCACGCACATAATACTCATTAACTGCAGTATTACTGGTATTATTGCTACACTGAAAATTATGTGAATAAACCTAGGGGACAAATTTGGCTTGTAGTATGCAAAGTGGTTCCAGTAAATTCTGAATATTTTAGAATAATAAATATTTGTACAGTGATGCTGATCAACGCTGCCTTCTGAGTTATATTAGTAACAGAGTGCCAGATTTCAGATTTTATTCCTATTATGAATGATGTAAAATTCATAGGAATTTGATGCCACATCTCTATTTGTATTCAATAGCTGCAGACGCCAGCTTGAAGCTCAATTTCTAGTAAACGCCGAGGGGGCAAAAAGAAAACTACAGTATTTAAAAAGTGAACTGCCCCTTTAAACAGATACCACTAAATCTGTCTTTATCATTACAGGTTAACAAATAGGCATGGGGGACTTGAGCTGAAAGCCTGTTCTTTCTACAGATTCAGTGACAGCTCTAATAATTTCTAGCCAGTGAGGACCCATTCTTAACCCAAAGTGCAGGGTATTGTGCAGGTGCAGTGTACTTTCTCTGTCAAGGTGGTACTAGGCTTAGTACTATCATGTCTATGATGGCCCTATATTGCAACCTTTGTGCTTAGCGCAGGAAAGAAATGATTCAGAGATTCAGCTGTTCTGCCAACAGAAGTGACACCCCTACTTCAATTTCATTTTTATTGTGATTTGCATTTAAATTTGACTGTAAGTTTATTGGTCTGTGCTGTAGTGTTTATGAACAACTCCAAAACCTTCCCATGAAGCCACGTTACTTTCCTTCTGGTCACAGGGGCCAAATTTTCACCTAAATGTCATGAATGTAACTGATTTCAGACTGTGGCCTACCCTGTTCATAAGGTCTAAGATTTATTGTTCCACAGAAAACAACTCATGTGAGGCCTAGGTTTTCTGAATGCTTTTGTTAGCATTTATGCTCACAAATCTCTGTTAATGTAGAACTTTTTAAAAAATTGTTTTCTAACTCAGGGATACACCGACCTCGAGTATAAGAAACGGAGGGCATTCTTTGCTGACCTTGCCTTTAATTACAGAACGTAAGTATGAGGCTGCTGAAGAGAAACTTCAGTGGTCTACATGCGCTTTCAAACATCTTTGTGTGCGAGAAATACCAGAGATTAAATATTTTGTCAGTGTATCAATGGGGTTATCTTTTAGAAAAGATAATTCAGCCACAGAAGCTTTCACTCCATATGAAATAGACTTTTCCTACAACACAGCAAATATACCTTAAGATGACAATCTTAAGATTGCATTCACATCTCCTTCAGGGTTGTATTTTATCTTAGCAGAGGTAGTTTTTCAATATGACTCCTTCATTTCAATTTTGGAGTTCCTTTTAGGGCTTGCCCTGAGCTGAGGTTGATGTTTTTCAAGGAACTATATGGAATAGTATTTAGAAACATATTTTTGACAAAGATCAATTTAATATTTTTGTTATTTGTTGGACAAAATGTCTCTATCCATGTACCTAAAAACCTCCCAGGACCCTTGTGGGTGGCTGAAAATATTTCTGCCTTTGTGTAAAACTTCACTAGAATCATACAGCTGTCTGATAGAGTCAATCAGATGCACAGGTAGAACTGGCCATGGATTATCATCTTCATGGTGTCCAAGAACTGGTGAAATCTCCCGACTTTAGGGAGTGTACACCTGGGCAGCTCTCTGCTGCTGAGTTTATGAATGCTTCTCTGCAATATTACTGTGCTGATCACATCTCTCAGAGATGGCCACTGCGTTTTGGCTGCTAGATTGCCTTCAGCAGAGGTAAGGGTAAGCCTGAAGGCTTCTTTTTTCTTCTGTAAAGCAGAACACGACTCCTTTTCTTACTGTATCCCTCTGTTTCCTCCCCACACTGGAAAAGAAGAGAAACTGCACACATTAGAACCTACTGAGACTTAAGAAGTTGTTACTTACGTACTATTTTGCTGTTTCTGTTTTCATTCTGGCAAATATTCATGGTGCAGGGAAAGAAAATAATACTTAGAAACCAAACTTGTAATCTGCTTTAGACACATGCATTATTTCCTCTCTTCATTACAGAGGAGATCCTTTGCCTCGCATTGAATACACAGCACAGGAGACTGCAACTTGGTGAGTTTGCTGCTTATACTCTGATTCCTGAGCCATTCCACTGCAGTTCCAGGAAAGACTGTCAATGTGAGATGGTTAAACCACTTTAATATCATATTTATCTACCTCAAATTTTACTCCTTGGTTAAGTATCAACTTTTAGTCATTTGTTTTGCAGAAAGCCACTCTCAGAGCTGGTCTTAACTATTCACTTTCTAAAGCAAAATATTTCTGTCTCCCTGCCTGCCAATCCTATGAAAATATCGGAAGCCAGAAAAATCTGGAGCCAATAGTATAACTTAGAGTCACAGAACCATAGAATAGTAAGGGTTGGAAAGGACCCTGAGATCACCTAGTTCCAATAACTTCTTCTAACTGTTCTCTAATTAACCGTAACTATGGTGGTGACAAAAATATCACCTTTCCAAATCTGTTAAAAGGAGAAAATGCCCACTTGCAGGACGGAAGTTCAATGATAGGATGCGGCTAATCCAATGTTCATAGGACAGACCTGCCTTGCTTGTTCGCCTTCAAGTAGTCACTGCTGTTAACATGAATAGGTGTCATTCTCTCAAATGAAAGGTAAAGGAAAATTCGGACTATTCTTATGATGTATTATTTACACTGTAAAAAGTCCTTTCATGTCATATGAAATGAAGGCAAGTGACTTTCACATGGCTGCAGCATTTCTGCACTGGGACTTTGTTTCTTTTGAAGATTTGGCATCCAAAAAATCCCCAAAGCCAAACAAACAAGCAAAATTAATTAAATTCAAAGGATGTTTGTAGACACTATGTGAAATATGTGGCAGATCTGAAAAAAGACAGACTGCTTATTTCTTATACCTCTGTTTTCACTTTCTCCCACTAACTTTAACAAATCTCAGTAAGCAGCAATGACTACACATTTGTATGATAATACAAACATAAATATGTCCAAATGACCCAACTAGAGCAGAGTCAGAGGATTGTGCCACATGTGCACATAATAAAAGAGAATCTTTGTTCAGAAAAGTTTGCAACTGAAATTAAAAGACAGCCTAAAGGTGAGAAAAAGGAAGGACGATGCCCACATTTTATAACTGTGGAAATGAAAAAGCTGGAGCTTAAGTAATTTCCCCTAAATTATATACAAAGTTTATGTCAATGTCAGGAATTAAATCCATACACTAGATGTCACATGCCAGAACCAACAACCATGGGGCCATCCCACCTCTTTCAGTGATCATTTTATTTTAAAGAAAATCTACTGTGCCATACAAAGCTTGAGTGGTGTTGCCCACAATCACATAAAAACCTTGCATCTAACTCATCCAGGCGATCACATTTGTATTAAGCTCAAATAGGTTTTTATAGCATCTTTCAATTGTCAAAGATTGACGGTCGGTGTCATTCTCATGATTGCTACCATCAGCCAACAATCTTGGCATGGGATGGTGTGTGGGAATGTCATATTTAAGAAAATTTAATTTTGTGTTCTTTCCTGTTTTTCTCTTTTGTTGCCAACCTCCGTCATTCCAGCCATTCTCCACCTAGAATTAGTCCCACTGTGGTAACAGAATAGACCTTTAAAGGAGTATCTGCCCATTTACCCAAACAGTGAGCCTCAGAAACCCAGGTTGTCTTGTTACGTAAAGTTGTTTCCAAAATTAGACACCCCCAATGGTTATCACAACCCCCTGGGGCTGTGCCCTGAGGTCAGCTGCATTACAGCACAATTTAATTGAGCGCTATGCAATTGAATGGGAATTTGTAGCACAGATTAAATTCCCTTGGTGCTCACTCTGAAGAGTTGTTGGACACCTTCAGTTTGTAGCAACATGGTTATAAAAATGAAAACTAATCATGTGAAGAAATACAGCTTTCAGAAAACAGAGGGTAGAGTTGATCAGAGATTCTGTTTTCAAGCAGGCTTCTTGGAAGGCCCTGAAACTAAGTTGTTTTATGAGTAAAAGCTGTATGAGAAAAGGGAGAATCTAGGACAAAATTATAGGGATGCACTTGTCACATCTTCGAAACAAAGCTGAACAGTGTCACTTTTTTCTTAAATAATATTTATGTAAAATAAGGTCATTGCCAATAAAGTCAAGTGGCTGCTCTATCCTTTGTTCTGAAGCTCCTTTCTAGAGTATTTCATAGACCACACTTTCAGTAGTTTCTCTTTCCATCTCTGGACTGAAGTACCATCAATTAGCAGCTTAATGGTCCTTTGAGTGATAGCACCTCCATATGGCAAGGCATTACACCTATTTGAGACATCAGGGCAAGCTAAATTGTTGTCTGGAAATATCTGATACTCTATTGACTTTGGAGGGAACTTAAATGATTGCCTTAGAGGTACTTAGGGAGGATGGACACTTAGCTTTAGATAGTTAATCACTAGTTTCAGAGACTGCCCATGTTTCTGTGGTAGTCAATGTTTGGACACACAGTAGACACTTTGATAAAAGAGACCATATGTGCAGAAGTTTAAAATAGTCTCTAGACTCCAGTCTGGGGATGAACTGTGTACTGGTTCAGATCCTATGCAATTCCACTGAAGTCAGTAGTATTCTATGGGGAAATAAGCCAGGGCAACACTTGAACTCTAGTCCTCCACATTTTTTCCTAGTTCTTCTACGGAAATGGCAGAGTCTCCTGTGGCTTTTGCAATAGTGACAGCAGCCACTGTTCTCCTCTGTTCTTTTATTTTTTTTTCCTCCTAAGGTCTTCCTTCCCCCCTTCATTCTGGTTCATTACTCCCACACTGTGTAAGACATTCATACAAATGAAGAGAGCCATTACCAGGGATCGGCTATCACCTCCATAGCAACAATAGCATCACAAAAAAAATACAATAAAAAAACAACAAAAGGTCACTTTCCGTACCCAGCATTTCCAAGAATGATCTCAATTTTCATAAAACAATGTTTATAAAATTGTGAACACCCCAGGGCCATGTCTGAACAAAAATAACCATTTCTATAAGGTTTCTTGCCATCCTATTACTACTTGTTTATTTTGCAACAGCTAAATATATTCCAAACCACAGCTCTAAATCCAAGCACCATCAATTTTGAGAGAAGCTTGAAGCCTGTGCCAAAATCTGGTTATATATATTTTTCTTCAGCTGGTCTCTTTTTGTACAATGGGCTAAATGCTTCAAGAAATTGGCAAGTCTTTCAAATACATAGCCCATGCCAGGCATTTTGAACAGCAAAAGTATTAACTTCTTTGCCTGTCCATATATCAGTCTTCAGTATCAGAAAATGTGCTTTTTTAGGAGGAGGTTTGTAAGAATCAAATATAGGCTAGACTTCAGCATGGAGATGGAGGGACCAGCATTTCCTGTTGTACCCAAACATAGATAGGGAGGGAATAATTGACTCATTTCATTCCTAAACTGCAAAACATGGAAAGGGCCACAGCTTCAACTTTCTCTCTGGGATTTCTCTGGTACCTCCAATGTATTTATACCTAAGCAAGAAACACTTCTGAAACAGGACCCTCTTGTTAAGGGAGAGTGTAGGAAGGGATAAAACAGATTTGCTGAACAGAACCCAACTCCTGAAGGAAAAGTGTAACTAAAAACCCTTATGCTTTACTACATCCACCCAGGCATCAGCTTCCAAGAACTTGAAACTAGTGTCCTGAGTTCATATTTTTAGACCACTGCTTGTGCTGGGGTTTATGCCTCTCTGTAGATAGGGTATGTACTGCCTTATGGAGGCAGGTCATGCTATATGGCTTTAGTTTTTCAGGAGAGAAGTCTACAGGAAGTTGAGCAGCCTTTACCCTACTCATGCTTGTACGCAGTATCTGGATGCTTTCCAGCAGCTGGAGAAATACTGTGGCTACCAAGAGAATAACATACCACAACTTCAGGACGTCTCCAGATTTTTAAAAGGTCAGTCATGATGAACCATGGTTTATGCTAGGGTTTCCTGGATATGTTTGCGCACCACGTACACACATAAGCCGTCGCATAGGACCCAAGCTGCTGAGCAGATCTGATTAGTTGCAGGGTTCCCTCATGCAATAAGAGCTGTAGCACAGGGCATCAGTACCAGGCATATCTAGGTATGAAGCTGTAGGTAAGCTTGTGTTTGTTCTGCGTGTGGCTGCAGTCATGGTAGCACTACCCAGGTAATTCCAGTGCTAGCAGCAGTACACTCACACAGCACCCTGCTCAGCATGACTTCATACACAGGTTTTCTAAGGGTTTGGCTATATTTTATGCTTCTATAGCTACGCTGCTCGTAAGATCCAAACACAAATACAGGTACGTACCTCTAAAGTCCTCCTTTTTTTCCAACGTATGAGGCAGGATAGCAATTTTGCTGGAAGAAATGATTTCCAGGAGTCAAGTCAACAGCTATCTTGAAACAACAACCGCTTCTTCTATCTTCTTAGTCCCATTTGCCACACTAAACTCCTTGACACCTACTGTGAAGCTGTGACAGAAGAGCAAAAAGGCTGTGGTACTAGTCTGTAAATGCATGAAGATGTGGCCTTAGATGAAAGAACACGTAAGATTGCTAGGCTGACCTACCTGCTGTTTTCTGGGGCCTGACTAGAAAGAGACACAAGAGGAAGGGAGACTGCATTATTTTTTATGAGGCTACATTTGGATTGCTAAGTCCAGGTGCTTTGTGTCAACCAGCTGATTTACAGAATCATAGAATAGTTAGGGTTGGAAAGGACCTTAAGATCATCTAGTTCCAACTGCCCTGCAATGGGCAGGGACACCTTGCACTAAACCATGCCACCCAAGGCTCTGTCCAACCTGGCCTTGAACACCACCAGGGATGGAGCAATTACAACTTCCCTGGGCAACCCATTCCAGTGCCTCACTACCCTCACAGTAAAGAACTTCCTCCTTAAATCCAATCTAAACTTCCCATGTTTAAGTTTTAACCCGTTACCCCTTGTCCTTTCACTACAGTCCCTAATGAAGAGCCCCTCCTCAGCATCCTTATAGGCCCCCTTCAGATACTGGAAGGCTGCTATGAGGTCTCCACGCAGCCTGCTCTTCTCCAGGCTGAACAGCCCCAACTTTCTCAGCCTGTCTTCATACGGGAGGTGCTCCAGTCCCCTGATCATCCT
>WYDI02008235.1:12857-32149 GCA_009867235.2 Psittacus erithacus | reverse complement strand
CCAAAAAATCAAAAACACAGCACTGCACCAGCTACTAAGAAGGAGAAAAATGACTGCTGCTGCTGAACCCAGGACAGTATCCACCTTCCCAGCTCCACTGGTGGTGTTTTGAGGTATTTTGGGGGGTGATGTGGTGACTACAGACTTGGAGACTCTGCAAGGGCAGGGCATAGCAGATGTCCTCTGTGATACCAGTTGCCCTAGTAGTGTCATCAAAGAGGATAAAGGCTTCTGGGAAGCACATCCCAAAGTCACTGCCAACATCCTGACTGTATGAGTCACATAGACTGAATTTGGGCAGGAAAGAGGCCAAAAGGCTGAGGAGTCTCTTGCTGGACAGTGCTGGGTGCTCAGCTCAAACTGCCCTAAAGGACCCCTTTTCTAGGGGTAAACTTCCTCTGCATCCAGGGTTCTTCCTTTAGGGATAACATCAGAGTTGGGATGATGGCATCCTAGTGCCACTCTCTAAAGGCTAGAGAAGTCTGCTCTCAGCAGAGAGCACCCTAACCCCCAGCAAAAACACAGACCTTTTCAAATTAACAGTCCTCGCAGGTTGCATCCACATTCAATGGAATGATAATTATGACCAAAAGTACAAATATAGCAAACAACTCCTTTAGAATAAATGATTTATCTGTCTAAGCAGCATTATTAATTATCAGTAGCTAGACATAAACCACATAATTATATCAGTGAATCATTTAATAATTAGGGCACAAGTTAATTGCCATCATTCACCAGCTGAATAAAATCTCCATGAGGCAAACAATGGGACCCCAGTGGGGTAGAGGTAATTTTAATACAATTTTTCAACTAATAAAGTAAAAAATATAAACCCAGCATAATTTCACTGGTCGACAGGAGTGTGTGTGTTTGAATGAGAGCGGCAATAAGAGTTTTGGCAAACTAATGGCAATAAATCAGCAAAATTTCACAATTTCCCAAGATACTCATTTTCTGAGGAAAATTATCATCTGAAAAAAGACCAAGAAAGGAGGGAATAAAAAATTGGAACGGAATAAAAGTAACTGGGTATCACAGATATTCTGAACAAATTTGTGAAGAAATTAATGCTTGATATTTATGGGCTTTTCATAGGGACAAAAAGAACTTATGTGTGATCAAAGCTGGGATGAAACAGCAAAGGAAATGTCTTTATACCTGCTTCTTAGAGACTTTTTTACTGACTGCTGCTATTGCAACACATTGTTATGATGGGGAGTTTGGGCACTGAACCGTTCCTTAAACTGATGGTATTGACAAGAAGTATTCTGAGCTCATGAATGAGCTATTCGCTGTCACTCAGCACCATCTTCAGATATGAGTTTCTAAAAACTGAATACAAAGGAAATACTTTTACTTCAAAGTTTTGAATCTTAAAATTGCTTTTGTATCATGGTTTTTTGATTTATTTTGGTTTTTTCATTCAGACTAGAACAGTGCTTTAAAAAACAATAGCTGTGATCTCAAATATTCATGGGACTCTAAGAGTTGGGATTAAGGAAGCAACCAGTACATGTTGCCAGGTTGGCAGTAACCACAGGGACTGCACCACAGCATGCCAGGAAGCTCAAGATCACCTCTGCATCACATCTAATTCCCTGTGTCCCCATTGCTTTTGGTTTTAACCAACATTAGGTAATGACAACCAGGTAATCTCATGTGAACTGGCTATTCAGGAGAGAATCGGAGCATCAGTTACACCCCCATTCTGGACAGGCAGCAAACAAAAGAAAGCTATCTAGATTTATTCAACTTATCTTTCAGTATTTAACATGAGAAAGAGACTCTGTAGTCAATGGGAGAGTCAGGCAACCACAGAGAACCTATGTGGACTCATGGTAGTTCTACAGAGGAGTTTATTTTTTATGCCAGCTGCAGAATATAGCTAGACTGCGTATAATGCTCAGCCAGCTGTCAAGGTTACATGGACTGAACCTAGGCAGGCAGATTTAGATACGATGAAAAGGGATAGATTACCCACCAATGCCAATGTGGGAAAGGAAGAGCTGCATGGCCATCAGCAACCTGGCATTTTGTTACAAGCAACTATATTGTATCTCCTACTGTTCATCAGTTTCACTTCTATCCTGAGCCAAACTGGGACTCTATAGAAACACAGGGTGAGAGATGACACAGACAAAGTGGAAGAAAGGAGCACCAGCTTTTGAAATGCCCTGCTTTGGGTACGTTGTCACTGTCCCTGGACTAGCACACGCCTCCGTCCTGTTCAAAGTGCATTCAGATACTTAAGCAATGTGAATGACTTTTCATTGTAAGTGGAGGTAGCAGAATCCATCACTATTAATTGTGCTGTTCCTGGAAAATCTGCTTATTTTCCTCTGCCTTGTGTAACGATATAGAGAGACAGAAAGAAAGAGACTATACCAATAGAAGTTACAGAGGCTAGGTCCAACTAGATTATTTTCTGATAGTTTAGGTAGGAGAGATAAATGTGAAATGTGGACAGAATGTTAATAATCTAAAATTGGCCTTAACATTTCAATCAGAGCACTAAAAGCCAGCCTGAGTCAACCCATTTCAGAAAAAAAGAGTTCCTTATAAAAATCCACAGCAGATCATCTGCAGAAGTGCTGGTGTATGTCTCACTGTGAAAACTGGAAGTCAATGAGCTACAGGTGCTTGCTGGCTGATAGATGTTAAATCACCTACTCCTCAGGTGGAACTCCTCAAGCATGGCATTAGCTTTAATAACAAATACAATTATATTACACCAGGGACTAATTAACGGCAAGGGAATCTAAAAAGCTGGTATTGGAAGATATCTCAATTTTGTGATGACACTGAAGATTTTAAGATCAGTTTGTGTAGGCTGGATTGCTTACTTTTAGAAGAGATGGGTGAACAGTGATGGTACTGCAGCAAGTATGTAGGGCTGTGGATTAGATTCCCTTGACTCACTCAAGGAAAGTTTAAGCACAGCATGAGAAAATAGCTAGGAAAGAGCTAGCTGAAAATATTGTACTGTGAATGAAAAAAGACTGAAAAACCATACAGGGAGAGTAGCTGTCTGTAGTTAAACTGGAAGGCCTTATTAAGCTACTGTCCTGAAGGTATTCAACATTCTTAATAGTTTTACTGATGGAATAGCAATGCAACTATAAAACTGTGTCTAATGGTGACTGAGGACAGGCTGCAGAGCCAAGATGGAGACACGACTGAAAAAGAAAATAACATGCAATTCAACAAGGTGAGGTAAAGTGCTCTGCCTGGCCGGAGTAATCTGCAGCTCAAAAATAGAGGATAAACAAGTTAACTATTTAGTATTTCTAGGGACAAAAACAGCCGGAGTAGAGGGGGTAACACATAAAGCAGTTTCAGATCATGCAAATAATGCAGATCTTATTCTCCAATATAGATTAGGAAGGTTTCTTGCAGGCTGTTTGAGCTAACCATTCTTGGGACTCGGTAAAAGCAGATTGGGATACCAGGACTTAAGCCTGCTCACTGCGGTGCAGATGTTAAAAGCCCAGAAAGCACTGAAAATTTGCTGCCAGAAAAGCTGAAAGAAACTGAATGTGATTAGCCTAGGAAGGAGATAGCAAAGGCAGGTATGTATGTAACAGTCTGCTACATGGAAGAAGGGAGAAAATTGATCTCCCCATTCATTGTGAAAAGGACAAGAGGTAATGGTCTAAAATTGTACCACGAAGTATTTATGTTAGACACTAGGAAATGATTTCTAACAGTAAGGTAGTTATGCACTGGAAAGAACTGCGTAGGGAGGAAGATGATTTTTCAGTGTTGAGGTCCTAGAGAACTAGGTAAGCACCTACAGGTCTAATGGGCAGCATGGAAATACTAGCAGAAGAGGGGGAGAATCTGAAACTCTATCAGGCTCCTTCCCTTCCTTTTGCTTACCAATTCAGTCATTCAGCACAAATGCACAATCTAAAAAAGTTGGGAGAAACCTCTTCCTGCAGAGTTTGTCATCCCTGTTTTGCATATCTAAAGGTTACACTTCAGCTCTTGGATGTTTATTCAAGAACTGAACTCTTGAAACTTTCTTAGCACTGAAAAGCTTCATCAAGTGCCCATGTGTGTAGGTAGAAATATTAGCTAGCTAATTAACCCACAGTCACAAACAGGTTGAAGAGAGCTTAGAAATCATCCTCATTGGAAAAGCATAGTCAGGCTTATACATTAATATTTCCACTGGGACCATTTTGTCAGTGTTGGCACAGGGTAGGGCAAGCCACTTGGAGACATCCTGTGCAGCAAACTCAGATTTACTTCTCCTAAAAAGAAAATCCTGACAATCATCCAAAGAAGCCATAATTGACTGTATCCAATGTGCAGAAGATTAAAATCTCCATATCTGAGAACCAAATACAGACATGTTCATTAGTGAAGAGTGTCCACACCCTAAGAAGCCCTCATCCAGCCATGTATAGTTTCTCCAGGAGGGGGAATGTGGGTAGGAGACAAATCTACAGATCTGGGGTCATTAGATGAACTCCTGTCTATCTGAAATACCACCAGTGTTATTCCTAGAGACTTGCTCATCTGTCATTCAGGTTTTGTATTTACAGGATGGTAATTAAGTGCTATTAATTTGAAAAACTCATTGATCCAGTCACTGCTTGTGCATGATTTGCACAGGCATTAACCTAGTCTGGCTTGGCCCATGAGCATGATTTGGTTGTGCACATGATAGTAATGACATTAAAAAAAATATAGTGAGCCCTTATTTCTTGAGTAATATATATATCTATTTATAAATGCATATTGCACTATGTTTGAAGTGTTTGAGAAATTACTTTTTTTTTTCTTGTGGAATTCTGAATTAGTTTTCATTTGACAGAGATAAGCAAGTCACTTTTATTTTTCTCTTTATCCTATTTTCAACGCTTTTGTCAATTCTTTCATATCCTTTTTCCACTTCCTCAGGCTTAAACAAATCTTTTTTCCATTCATTTATATTTTCCAACATCCTCTTTTTTTCCAAATTATTTCTTAGTGGAAGTGATCTTGCAAAATTATATGATTAAAAGGAGACAAAATAATACAAAATTACAGGGAAAGAAAAGCATACAAACAGCATATAAAATATATTTTTCAAGGAAAGGTAAAAACCAGACAGGATAAGATAGTCTTGTTTAGGAAAAAAAAAAATAATCCCCAAACAAAAACCTAGGCAAAATATGACTACTTCAGTAATATCTACATGTGAGTTCTCCTTTATATACCTGGGGATTAGGAGAAACCCAGTCTGTTTCCTACAGCATTGGAAAGCAGATATTTCTGGAGAGGAACTTAGTAGGCTTTAATTGTTACTCCGCCTTGATTTAAGATCAGAAGATAACACCAAACCAAGCTGAAACTGCACCAAATGTTATTTGATGATAAAATAACATCTGATCTGCAAAAATACCAAACCCAAAGGCCACTCTGCCCCCCCCAGATACTTTAATCACTGCTTAAGTAATTAAGACCCACTTTCATTTTCCATCCCTCAAAAAACCCTTGCTCCAAACCAATAACCTGTGATTACTCCCCAGGCTGAAAATTTTGCAGGTGCTTCTGTGCTTTACTGAACTGAAGCCATAATGAGCATTTGACATCTAGCACTATTTCCACAGTTAATAACAATATGTGATATGATATAAGGACATTCATATCCATCTTGCTTCGGCACAAGGCAAAGCAAGCTCACGGGAAAGAAATCTTAATGCAGTAATATCTTAGGTAGTAGCAGAGTAAAGCAGTGAAAAATGTGGCACAGCTACTGCCTCTTTGTGCAATTATTTCCACTTTTATAAGTTTGTCCCAGTGTGAAAGTTTTCTCCTTTAAAATGGGCTGGCAAATATAATCCATTAATTCAACAGCACTGGAAAGTTAACATTTTTTCCCTTCATTAGCAAGTTCAAAATTGCATTTTATTTCCATTTTGATGAGATTTTTATGAGTTAGAAGAGATGAAGTTGAACCCCAGGAGCTTAATGGACCCAGAAAAATCACAGATACAGGATTGAATTCAATGAACCATGAGGAGTTTAGTAAATTAATTAAATTTAAGAAAATAATGATTTTTTTTGTGTCTGCTGGATTAAAAATGCTAAAATGCAATGAAAAGTTAATTTAATGCTAAAACTTTTTCCCTTAAATTTATTTTGCATTGATATTAAATAACTTCTGCAAAGCTTAAAAAGCAGAGAAAAAAAGAAAGGAGAAGACTTACAGAAAAATAAGTATTAAATATTATCTACTGTATATTGAAACCATTTCAATCAAAGGACTGTCATTCAGAGGTTTGAATAGCTTCTTTGGGGTGTCAGTAGGATTTCCCAGACCCATATTTTCCCTCTAGTCCTCTTTTGCTTGGTGTTGTTGCAGGAACAGCTCAGCTGTTAAGATGTGGCTGCTGACCTCCTGGATTCATAGCCCAGTACGTGTCTCTGATGCAAAGCCCTAAAGTAGCTCACAAAGCTACAAGACCTGGTTCAGAAACTGTGGTTTCCCTTTCCAAGTGAAAAGGCTGAAGAGTTTAAATTCATTTATTAAACTCTTTCTGTCCCATCGGTAGGCTGGTTAGCAACATGTGCTATGTTCTCTGCTTGATTACACACGAAGTTAGCCCTTTTCAGCATTTCTTATGCAGTGTTGCAGAAAAATGACAAAAATTAAACCTTGAGGACTGTCTCCAGGCACTTTTTGGAGATAAAAAGAAAAAGAAGGTTGCTCCCTGAGATCAGCATCAAGCTACTGAATGAATCTTACTTGCCACCCTACATTCCTCAACCCAGCCATATGTGTGAACCTAGCAGATCAGTGAACATGTTGCAAAAGAGCTACTTTTATTCTCAACCTGGTGCTTTTCTTTCTATTTTCTTTTTTTTACACACAACATCAGACATTGCAAAGCCATCTCTTCCATGTGCCTGAGCTGTCATAAATTAAACAACACAGATAATTCCAGCAATTAGAAGGGGGCGTGTTATTGTCACTGTGGCAACTGGCACAAGAGAACCTGCCAGAGAGAAAAATAAAAAAGCAAATTAATTTTGAAAAAGCAGAATTAAGTCTATTTCCCTTCCTGCTTTTCTTCCTTAAGAAAATATCACTGCAAAGAATGACATTCAGATGCCTGTCATTATTGATGATATGACACATTCAGATGTGGTTGTTGGAGGAATATGACTTTATTCTGCATCCAAAAACAATGCATAAATTTCCTTTAAAAGAGCAATTGGCTTTGTCCTGTGATTAATGACCTGCCAGTCAACAGCAGCTAACCAATCTTCAAGGCATAGCATCCAACAGAAAATTAATCAGTGACCGAGAACTGGTATAACCAAAACCAGGGAAGAAACATCTTAAAGCCCATCAGCAGAGTTATAAGTTGTAATCAATCATATGCTATCTTCAGCTCTTACTGGCAGTCTTCACACAGCGTTGCTCTTCAGTGGAGTTCAGGTACAGAGATGGGCTTCAAGGTCATTTGATGTTGCTGAAATCCTACAGAAACCACCTACGAATTACAGTATTTGGCCATGAATACCAGGCACCATTGATAACACTCAAGGGCTATGAGTTCATATGACATGAGCTGCTGCTGATGACTGGAGGTGTGCTCATTCTTCTTGACTAGATAAAATGATTTCTCAGTTTAAAATGCATGGAAGAAATTTGGTAGAAGATGACCACGGATATAAAGATTTAAAATAAATAATACAAAGTGTAATGGACTGGTTGTGTATGTAGAAAGGGGGACATTTTTTGGATCAATTTGATGTGGAATTCAGAATGTCACTGTACGTTGCTGGTCACGGATCCAGCTTAACAAGCTTAGTTCCTCTCATTCTGCAGGAATGGCAAATGCAGATCTGAATTCATCTGTAGTTCAAAGCAATTGAGAGATTTGGGATTCAGTCTGTGGGATTCTGTAGAATTTACTCTTTGCTAGAAGTCCATCATGAAATATCTGTAAATGAGACTAAGTTATTGGATTTTTATCTGTAGCTAGTGAGAGGGGGAAAATCAGAAAAGAGAAGGTGCTGGCAGTTACAATTCAGTTGTCCATGGCATAAAAAAAAAAAATCCTTAACTCTGTTTGGCTTTTGGTGTCTATTGTTGTGTTTGTTTTGTTGGGTTTTTTTTTCATCCAAGCAAAGAACCCTTTGATATCTGGCATTTTCTCCCTAAAAGCCACTTGCAAAGCATGGTCAAGAAATCTCTTGACCCTTTGGAGCAGAGACCCTTCTCTTGACCCTTAGGTCAAGGGAAGCTGAAGGGCTGGATCTGTCCTGGAGAACAGTTTTATCCCCTTTTTGAACAGCTGATTGCTGTGTAGGCAGGAGCATACATGTCTGTGGTTTCTCAGTGCAGGTCATACAGGCACTGAGTCCCATCAGTCCAGAGGGGGAAGAAGGTCCACTGCATTCAACAGATTAGAGCTGGGCATGTCTAAGCTTCTTATAGTTTCTTCTAAGTGAAAGTTAGTTGTTTGCAGTTCACTGTTCTTTACCTAATGTCTTTTACCACAAAATGTATTGCAGTACAACATCCCAAAGGAGGCAGAGCTTCATTCTAGAGGCTGAGGTCTTAACAAACCTTGCAGAAGCAACAGGCTTCCTTCTTTGCTCTTGTAATTTCTCAGAAACATGTGGCTTGTGACCTCCCCTACAAGGAAGGAACTGAAGAACTCAAGGACACAGGTAATTTGTTAATTGTTGTGGAAAGTATGAAGACATTGATGCAAACATCAAGATCTCCAAGCTTTATCAGCTAATAATAGCTCAGAGGGTACTGTTTCCATAGTGGTGTTGGGAATCATTGAACTATTCCTCAGAATGAGTTTATTAGAACAAATAGTTTAATATCTTACCTCAAATCAGGACTTCAATGGCTGCAAAAAGCTCTGAGGCACTGTTGGCAATTTAGAGAATGTTTCTGGACTCAGTTTTTTAATTCTTTTTGATAGTGGGAACTCACTATATGTTCTTTCAAAAACTCTCCAGGTGAATGTGGAGCTTTTGCTTTTCTTTTTTTTTTTTTGGCTTTCATTTACCTCCAAATTGAGCCAAAAATAGAAAGAAGACATTTTTACATTGTTAGAACAGGGCTAGAACAAGGCTAGCAATGAGAACGATAAATTTTGATAGTCATCCATTAAAATGAAGCCTGCTTGACAACAAAATACCTCAAATCAAGATCAACCATTCTTTCAAATCTAGACTCTTGGGGGAGGCAGAAGAAACTAAACAGTGAATCAGATAGTGAGAGATTTTAACTGCTTGCTAAGGGTTGTTGGGGAATGCTGTAACTACACAGACTGGAGGTTAGAAATGCTTTTTCACCAGCCATGCCTGAGGAGGCTAGAGCAGTTGAAAGGACAGTCACACACTTCTATTCAGAATGGAGTGCGTTCCTTGATCCCTTATGGAAACCTAATCTAATATCCAGAAAATGCTCATGGCATACCTTGTGATGGCTAGGAAAGTCAGGAAGTGAGATGCATAGAAGCACATTATTTTGGCAAGAATTCTGTTTTCTTGTACTAGCTAAAGCAAAGAGGCCTGGAGGCGTATGTATGCTTGCATTAATGGACTTCATCCAAATAAGCCAACTCAGAATCAGTATGAATAGTCTGCAAAGGGATTGGCTTTCAGGCTTGGGCAATCTAACTGAGGCAACTTGACCATCAGGTACTCTTTACAAGAAGTAGCTGGACCTTACGAAGTCCAGAAAATGCAGCAAAGATGCCAAGGAAAGAGCCAGAATTACTTTCTACTTAAGAGCTCTTGGCATCAGCTGAATGCCATGCACATGTGAATCCTTTGGCTGTGGAGCATTACAGGGGCTATAACACATTGCTGAGAAACTAAGCACAGAAAGTCTTGCTATTGCACGCTCCCACAAAGATGGTTTGCAGTCATCTCACAAAATGAACAGGAGTGTTCCTTCTGTACTGTAGTGCTGGCCTGGCTTCCTCAGTCTTTGCAAATTAAACAGGTCTGCCTGCCTGGTCTAAAGCCTTCCAAAGGGGGTTGCCTCAGCTGCAATATTACTACAAGACCTTTTCTTCTAATCAGTGCAATAGCCACATGGTAAATTGCATTCATTCCCATTCAGGTTAAACTGAAACAGGGTGTGGGTTTCACATACCACTTTAATTTGCTGTCTCCTGCCTTCTAAACATTTACTAGTGATTCTAATGTACTGCAGTCATGAAGGTTGTGCTCTGTTTCTCACTCTGCTTTTATTCTCCAGGTGAAGAACAGGAAAGCAGTTTTTTTAAGCCATTTATTTATTTTCCAATCCACAACTATCTTCCTACAGAGTGAGAAGTAATGGATAGAAACTCTAATAGTCTATTATCAGACTGATGCTGAGAATAAAATGGGATGGATAAAGCTTTGATGGAGTCCTGAAAGCATCTGTAACTATTTGTAGCTAGAATTATACCTGTAGGTTACCCAGATCTCTCTGAATATGTTACAACATCTACCATGACCCCTACCATTTGCTGCTTCAGGCTTCCTTATCAGCAAGCAAGATTTTGCTGTGAAGTAACAAGCCTGTCTCTCATTAGGAGTCACTAGGAGTTTAACTAGTGTATAGCCAGTGGAATTTGGCTTCAAGTCTCTCGGTACAGAAATCAATGGATCTGGCATCTTCTTGTTGTGCTGACGGCCTTCAGGATGCGGGAAGGAGCACAAAGATCTCTGTAACACAGCACAAATCACCCAAGACATGAACAGTAGGGCCAAGCTATAGGCAGGGCTTGAGAGCCTGCCCTCATTCTATTGTTATGGATTTTCTTATTGGGCTAATCGGACACAAGCAGACAGATGCCAAGCTCTGGGTTTAGGCCTTTTTCCTTTTCTGGGAAGGCAAACCAGCCACACCTTCTGCAAAGGAGAGGGGCTCACAAGACAGATGCCCTGTATGTATCAGTGGTGTGAGGTTTGTGAGTCCCTCTGCCCATCCTCCACATCTGCCTGCAGCCCTGTTGCTGTGTTGCAAACTTATGTTCTGGGACTGGAAGGACCCTTTCTGTCCTTGAGCAGGGAGGAACTAGGCCCTCAAGAGAGGGAAATGAGCTGTTAAGTTGCATACAGCTTACTTGGAACTGCTTTTTCTATTCCATACCCCAGTGCTTTATCCAAAGTAATTTAAATATCTCAAGCTCTCGTGCCCCCATCACTTTTCCTGGCACATTATTTTGCAGGCTAACTCATCTCACCATTTGAATTTTTTCACATGAAATTCAGAAGCAATTTGCTCTCCCTCCAATCCCTTAATTTCATTGACTAATTTGCTACATATTTCCCTTTCCTTTTGATACCTCCTGCCTCTACCTCCTGCTTCTTCCCCTGGATCCTCTCCTGTTTCTTTGTATCCAGACAGTTGAAAAAAGGGTGGGTTACTTGCTTAAAATTATGTCTTGGTAATATGTGTAGGGGTGGAGCACTAATCCATGTTAGAAAACCACAAAGCCACCAGCTTCCTGTATCCCTCTATTCACTTCCGTGTTCTTTACCACCTTTGTAATCCATAAAGTATTTCAGGAGGGAATTGAGAAGAAAATTCTGAGGGTGCTGAGACCATGGCTCTGGGATCCATGTGAGTATGAAGACACCACACTGGCTAGCACTTGATGTAGGGCCAAGAACCTCTCTTCCTTTTTTGTCTAGAAAGATATCACCATTTTTGCACATATAATGAATGTTTCTTTGGATTTGATTCAATCATTAGAGAAGCTACTGTTTTCATAGGATTTGGATGAGTTTTTCAAAGAAAAAGTCAGCATAGGGAGCATGTCCATGTAGTTTTGGCATGAAGATTTTTAAGGGACTAGAGGAAGCAATCAAAACAATTACTAGAAATTATGGAAATGATGGGCAACAGGGACTATTGATTTCAATACTGTTGTATGGAAATAAGAATGGCCTATAGGCAACCTTGGACAACCAAACAGATTAGTGTTATTTACAAACCCAAATGGTATCTAAATGTGCGGCTTTTTTATTAAGATCCCTTGAAAGACATTGCAGTGAGTTTAGGATTGTAAGTATTTTAGGCATGCCATAACCTATGGGTTTAATAACAGTAAGTTGTTTTCTCTGGCTGATTTAAAATCTACTTGTCCCACAAACGTATGGTGGATGGTTTTAATTAACACCTCAACAAAAGCAATTTTTCAAGTGGGGAGATTGAAGCGTGGACTGCATTTAAACTTATATCTGGCAAAAGGAAGTATTATTTATATTTGTTTTTCTCTCAGAACATAATTTGCCACTGGAACTCATTGACACTAGACATCACCAATGGGAAGAATTTGATAGGAAGAACAGTAATATTTTGGCAGCTTATAAACCCTCCATTGCACACCTATGGGGTAGAACAGAAAGTGTTAGGATATCAATCCTTATGCTTTAGAGCACAACAGCTTTCATTAATGAAGGCTTGGCCAAAAGTTGTCCCTGTATTATTTTGGGTTTAATTTACAGGGCTCCAAAAGGCTTCCTTTGAAGCTGCCAGTGTTTCAGAGATAGGAACACAGATGGCAAGGAGCCCTGCTCTGAGCCAGATGGAAATTTGTATTTGGTGGAGCTCTCCTATGGGAAAAATATAAGGAAAAGTATCAGGATGTTTATGATGCTCCGTACAATACAGTCTAACCTTAACCTCTGGCCAGTGCTGCAGCATCCACTGGATCTGCACATCCTTGAAGAGAGCACATCCATTGAAAGACACGGTCTTGGGGAATAGGTGTTTGAATTAAATGACTTGGTTATGAAGTGGTTGAAGGAAAAACATGTCCCATATGGAGGCCTGTAAAAATTTTGTCTGAAAGGAGTCTTTTGCAATGATAAAGGACCAGCTGAATGATTTCCTGATAGATTTTCCTGTTGTCCTCACAAAATTAGTTGTAAAATTTTGCTCTCCTTTTTCTTGAGAAAAAAGTGTTGCAGAATATGACTGATTTTTAGAACTTCCATCCGGTTTATTGCTTTACTTTGTTCTTGGCTGTTATCAAGATTTTTTTTTTTTTTTTTTTTTATAATGACCAATGCTGTTCTATAACATAAATATCTGGTTTATTTGCAGTTTTAATTTCCTGGAAGAATCAGTAATAAACACACTTTTTTTTTCCTTGGCCTTCACATTGCTCGGCCAAACAAGCCAAATTTCACAAAAGATGTAGACTTCCTAGTTTTCACTATCACAAGAACCTGTGTTTTAGACATGTTTCTGAGTCATTGCTTTAAAGATGCTCAGGGAACACAGTGACCCTTCTCCCTATTATCTTTGGCTATTAAAATCTAAATCCAATTCAATCATATTTAAAAGTCATAAGGAAAAGGGATCTAATTACTGCACAGTGAGAAAACTCATATTAAATACCTTGTTTTGGCTGTTAGGTCCTCCTGAGGTGCCTAGTGAGATCACGTATGTCAGGTTGAAGAGAGAAGCAAAGCAAATGCAAGCCAGCTGTAAATGGTTACTTGCTCTTGATACGTAAAACAAACAAAATCATCTTCTATATCATCATCTTAAAAAGAAGGAAAATATGAAGGATTTTGCTCACAACAGTCTCTACAATCAGAGGTTTGAATACCCTGGAGATGCTCTAATGATACCCAGAAACAGGACAGACACAAATGGGATGATCTCAAGAAACAAGGGAACAGAAGTGCTGCTTGTCTTTGTAGATATTCTCTTTCTTTCTACACCACGATTCAGACAACCGTGTCATCCAAGCAAGGGAAAGCAATTCGGATAACCATAGGAAATGCTGAAAGAAAATCAGGTGAAGAAACCTGTGAGGTCCGGAAAGTACATTTAAAATTTCTGGTGGTGCAGAACAGGATGTAGAACAAAAGAGGATGGATGCATGGATTCATTGTCATGTTCACATTTGCAAATGCAAAACAAACAGGCAACTCATATTAAAAAAAAAAAACAAAAACAAAGCAACAACAGGGGAGTCCATTGATCTGAAAACAGATATTTTTGTCTTTGTCTTTCATCTTGTTTATTGCCAGATTTCCATAATGGAACAGTTCAGAGTTACCCTGGCACTCAGAGTAACTGCACTGTGCAGTTCAGTTCATTGCTGACTGTTACTTCCATGGGTTGGTCAATTTACTTGTTCTTTTCTTGTTATAGAGATAATATCAGCACCTTCCTCTGTCTTTCCCATTCAGATAGCAATTCTTTGGGCGCATTATATATCTTATTGTTTTTCTGCTTAGAGATGGGCATAAGAGGAGCCTGACCTTGGATTTTCTTCTTTATTGATTTCTTACACAAGTACTTCTTTGGAACTCTCCCAAGATTTTTGTAATCTCTTTCTGCTAAAACCATAGTGTTATCACATTGTTTTTATATTAATTTAATAGTGAAAATGTAGTTTCCTTTCTCTGTGTATCTGCACATCTCCATTTACCATATGCTTCTTTAAAATTACAGTTGGATCATGCCAAGAAGGTCAGTGGGGTTTCTACTCATGGGGAATAGTGAGAACCATTTTTTTATACAGTGTTTTACCCTTTTATAGGGATGATGGAGGAGTAGCTGTGTCAAAACCAAAATGGGGCTACTGCTTCAAAGATTACCCAATGAGCAGGGAGAAGTGAAGGAAAACTCTTTATTCAGGAAACTGCTAAGAGAATTTATACAGAAACGCACAGGATATGCATATCTAGAGTGGCAAAAATAACTCTGCAGGAGCTGTAATGACCACCAGCCATCAAGACCATGGGTTTATGAGCCATATTTCTATTTTATTCTAGCATGCACAGTTATTCAGTTATTCAGCTAGTACCTGCTTGCAAGATGTTGTTTTCAGATATTGCCATTTGAGAACAATATGGGTATATACTGCATGTGCATGTCAAAACCTATTTTGAATATGGTTTCATTTTCTTACTGCCACCTACAAGGGAATAACAGACCAAGTATGAAGTTTAACAGCTGTCCCCATGATCAGAAAGTTATTTTCATAAGGTTTTGAAGAGACACCCAGAGAAAACATTGATTCATGCTCAGCCTTGTAGCAAGCATACAGGGAGCCTAGATTGATAAGCAGCTAAGACTGGTAAATCATAATGTAAATAAAAGCACTATTTTTCATGCAGCTTGTTTACAATGGCTTTAGTATGCTACATTTCCAGGGAAATACATGTTCTTGTCAGGAAACTTCAGGGGAAGTAAATGAGTTTGAATCACATGAATAGGTTTAAATGCCATGGCTGAAATTTAGAAAACTATTTTGCACTATCTCTTCTTCTTCATTAAAAGTGGAACATTTTTCTCTGTCTCTTAACATACTTAATAATAAGGCTGGGTTACCCAGTGGGACACTGGGTAGGAGCAGCATCCTTTAGCTTTTCTGAAAAATCTCACATTTTAGCATTAATTCCTCATCATGAGTCAGAATCTGACTCTGAATCAATATGTAGTGGAGTCTGGATCCACAAATACTCTTGCTGGTTTCTATTTATCTGTGTATCACATAGTTTGGGACCCAACTATCATTGTAGGATCTGAGCAATTTCCACAAAAAAATAAATGCATTAATATATGCAGTGCTTATGAGGTCTCCAAATTTCCCTTGGCCTGGGATCCAAATTTTGCTTTTGGGAGAAATATATCAGCAAGTATTTGGGAATGGCAGATGAAATTTGCTTTATGAACCAAAAAGATGACTATTGCCCAGGGATAGTGAGCATATACATTCTTGATTTCTAGTGTCACACAGAAGTGACAAGATTACAGGATGGTGTGAGAGACATGATAATAACTACATTTCTGGATTTTCCTGGTGCTGTAGACATGTGCAACTAGATGTGGCCTGCAGAAGTCACCATATTCTTCCGGCTGCAAGGAAGTAGAATAAACTACACTGAGGTCATCAATCAACAGGTATTTATATGACTTCTTAAGTACCCTCAAAAAAAGGAATCTCACAACTTTCCTAAGGAAAAGTGAACAGCTTCCCTAACACCCACATCAAAGGTCTTCATCTGTCTGCTTTTGGAAACATTTCCTGCATTTTGGTGTAATGCAGTTCTCTCATTAGACCTTGCATTTCACACATGAGTTTTAGGAATTAGGATCTCATGAACTACCAGGCTCAGACCCACAGACATCAGTCAGTTCCAGAACCTGGAGTCCAATTTTTTTTTTCCAGTTTGTCAAGATCTACAGTCAATATTGGAGTCGTGTTTTACAAGGTGATGAACAAATACTGTGAGCAAATGTTCATGGAGGGAATCTCTCTCAGTCCCAAAGATAAGAGATCAGATAGATAGCAGCTGGGGACTGAATTAAATAAAGAAGGGAATACTTTGTGCAGTTTGGGCTTTTTTTTTTTTTTTTTTATTCATAGTGGCCATATCAGGAAAGGTGCAAGTCTTGGGGGGAAAACTAAGAACTGGAGGTGGTCTTTAAGATTTCAGATTAGGAAAATCTGTCATCTCTTTACCAAGGGTAAAGATCATCTGAATCCAGTAAATATGGAAATCTTCATTTTTTGATAAAACTTTTCTACCTGGACAGGAATGGCTCTCATACCCTTGATACAAGATTATCGCAAGCACACTAAAGACTTGAAACTCGTATTGACATACAGAAAACAAACCACACATGAAACATTTTTAATTCATGGTGAAGACATATTGTACATCTACCAGACAATTCATCATTACCAATTAACTTTATGTGGAAGGTACTAGGATTTTATGAAGATTAATGACATAATAAAATCCATACTGTAACTTAGGAGAGGTGGATGGTTTTTGAGTCTTGAATGAACACAAGTGATAACTGAACCTGACTAGCCATACAGTTATTTACTAAATATTCTCACCTAAAATTTTCAGTGAGGAATCATTATGAATTTAGCAATATGAGTTTTCCTTTAACTGATAATACTTGCACAGCCTGTTTGATTTCCCAGGTTGTTTTGTTTTCCTAAAACATGTGGACAGCAGACGGGCTTTGTTATCAGCAGTTCCTTGTCACTTACAGGAGATGGAAGATGGACAGAGACAAAGAAGAGAGCAAAAAAACCTCTGAAAGGTGCAAGGAAAAACATGGGTGCAATGATCTTCCTTTTGTATATTTTTGGAAACACTGAATACCTTTGTCAAACTGCATTTAAATTGGGCAAGAAAAGTTCTTTGGGACACTTTTTTGTTCCTTAGAGATAAACACACACCCTCACCTACACAATATGAGCACATAAGTCTTTTTCCTTAGCAGACTATCCTGATAAGAAAGAGGCTAAAGGGAAATAGGGAGAGACATTTCTGAGTAATCATCATTCACAGTAGCCAATTGCCTCACCATTCTTTGAAGCTGCAGCTTAATACATTTGCAAGAAGCTGCAACTAAATATATTTTTTACATATTTAGTCTTTCCCCCAGATGAATCCTTCCCTATAATAGCCCATTTCTACCTGTGGATTAATAAGTATTTTGTTACACAGGAACCCAAGAAATGTGTATATGTTCATTAGCTAGAACTCAAAAATGAGACAGCGTTTTCAGGTGAGTGATTGCAAGAACCAGGAGGTAATGGCTATCTGCAGTACCAGTCTTTCACTGCCTCAGTTGAAAGCCACTGTCCTTGGTTATATATGATAAAAATCAATCACTTTTTCTATTGGCTTTAGGGTGAAGCAGACACCAGGGAGTTCAAATAATCTTTCACAGAGTGATCATTCAGCAAGAACAGGCACAAATTGAGATAAAAAAGTGCAGCTTAAAATCTGCCTTGCTTTAGATGATCAAAATTGCGGACACATAGGACGGGATGAGCTACTGCTCACCTAGCTTTAGTCCCATTTTAGTTGATCCTTCACTATGCTGAGGCTTCTGACACACCACCCTATCCCCCCAGTAAAACTCCTTGGTTACAAGATCCAATGAAAATGAAGATCTCTTGTTTGAGAAGAAAGTGGAGGGCCACATATGAAGAAGGAGATATAGGAAATTGACAAGAAAAATGGTCTTTGCTACAGGCTAAGGAGTTTTTATTCTGATTTATATAGGTCTAGTTATAATGAGGTGTTGACTTATGCCTGAGACGTTTTGGTTCTTCCAAACAAAAAAACTCCAAACAAATTTAGTCATTTGAAGTAGAAAAAAGAAAGAATTACTATTTTCAGTGCACACAGTACAGATATGCAACTCATTGCTTTAAGATATACTAACATCTTAGCTTCCCGTTCAAACGAAAAACATACAGGTTCTTTACATAGTGCAAGAGAATGTTCAAAATGACGTATAAATTGTTGCATAAAAGTGAAAAATAAATAGTTTACAAATTATGATGTAATCCAGCATTAAATGGGTAGGAATTAGACAAGTTAATGCGTAATTGTCAAGTGTGAATTCACTTACACATTCCTCCTGAGAATGTGGTAGCAGACTTTGTGCGAGGGACAGGGCACTGTACTAAATGATACATAATTTTCTCCAGCAAGATATTTTCTATGTTTCCAGTGATGTGGTCTGTCAATGAACAAAAAACATGTCTCTCTAAATCTTGCATGAAATCTGCAACTGGACACTTGCTAAAGTACAATGTAACTGCAGCACAAAATAGTACGGTTTCCAAAATGCACAATGTTAATAAGCAATATGATGCAGAATGCAATAACTATTAATAAAGCCACTCCACTGAACTGATTTTAGCACAATTAAACTTTTCTTTACCTTATTTCACAGTCTATTTAAAATGTTCTATTTTTCCTTTAATGGCAAAGGAAAATTTGAGCTTTAATAAAACATAGCAGCATAAATTCAAGGCAGCATGTGACATAGATAAATGGAAAGCATTATCAGGAAAAAGACAACAGCACCAAAATCAGAAATCCAGGCTATGTAATTGATTTAAGTACAAGAGTGTCTGTACACAGTGAGCAATGAGAAACTGTCAGCAATGGGCCAAGTTACAGCTTTTTGAGGTTTTTGAGAATGTGGTCACAGAAATCAATGGATCTTTTAATGGAAGGCAGGAGGGTAAGAAGAGAGTTTGTAAGTGGTTTACAGCAGCTGCAGCAGTAGCTGCTATGTTCAGTTTTGATCTCCTTGTTTTTCGGATAAAGTCCGGATAATTTCAATATCATTCCTCCACTTATTTTCAGGACCTTCTTATTTCAGGTGTAATAACCCACTAAATTCAGGCCAAGTTTTACAGTATTGCTGTCATAGGTTCAGCAGTAGCAGTCATTTTTTTTCTCCTTCTTAGTGGCTGGTGCAGCGCTGTGTTTCTGACTTTCAGCCTGAGAACAGTACTGATAATACCGAT
>WYDI02008235.1:0-12757 GCA_009867235.2 Psittacus erithacus | reverse complement strand
TCCCTCCGGGAGCCGAGGGAGGAGGTGGGGGGGCAGTGAGTGGGCTGTGTGGCAGGCCTTAAACCACGACAGTTCTTCGACCTTCAGCAACCCCGCAACAGAAGGATCCTGTGAGAGCCCAGGCAAGGTGGACAGCTGCTCAATTTCCTCTGTCTCCAGAGCAGCAATACCAAAAGCCCATCAGGGCGAGGTGCTGCTTATTTGCAGAAAACTCCTTCAGTGTAAGGACTGCACAGCTGTATTTTTCAGGGCAGCATCAAAGACCTTGTTTCTCATAGAAAACCATATTGGCAGAGAAGGGAAAGTGGAAAACAGCTGTCAATGGATGAAAAGTAGCTTCAGATTTTCAATCTAAGGTTCAGTTTAGAAGACCACCTTCCTCTACCCAGGAGCTTTATTCCTCCCTCTCCTGTAAGATGAAGAGTAGCAGCATTTTGCTAAATGACAGGTGTGGCAGTGGAGTTTCCTCGGCATGAGTTCTCTAACCCTTGAGCTTTATGAGATGGGATCTGCTCTGGTAGAGCTTTGAAAAGGAACATAAACCATCACAGCATGTTACGTATCTGGTCCAAGGCCATCTGTGTGATGCTGTTAAGGCCCTCTGCCATTTAGTCATGACGATGTACATGTCCAGACATGTGTCAAATTTAGACTTCTGCTTCAATGTCTGTGGTGGAAGTTACATAGGCAGTGCAGTCCTGAAACTTGAATATTAACGAATTAACAGTCCTGAGACTGCAGTGCAAGCTGAAGTTGTATGAAACACAGGTCTCTGAAGAGGGGTGGTTTTGTTGGTCACTGGATATGACCTGTTTTGGAAATGGAAATTGCCAATTGTAGGGCACAATAGCTTTCTTAAACGGCAGATAGACTGAAATTGAAGACAGACCACACGACAGAAAGCATTTACAGCACTGCAGCATATCAAGTCCCTGCCCATCAGCTGAGCCAGTGTGACTGACAGCACAGATTCATGCTTGCTCCGGCTATAAAATAAAATGTATTAACTTAAACTGCCATGGTTTATGTTCCGTTTTCTTTTCTAATGGGGGCAGGTCAGGAGTGTTTGCAAGGTCGTTCCTGATGTCTCAACGTCTTCACTGACAGATGGCAACTTGATGAGCTGTGGTAACACCATCATTTTCACTCGTGCCCATATCCCAAGGAGTCCTGAGCACTTGCAGCTCAGTAAAATCCAGGTTATTACTATGCCTCAAGAGAAACAATTATAAAGGACATTGCTTCTTACCCCATGGGACAGCAGTGAGCAGTCTACAGAAGTTACCTGAGTTTTCCACAGCACCATCGCTCCTTTTGCAATTCATTGCCGTTGATGTTTTCAAACCTGTCTGTCTGACAGCCCCTGCTACAGTAGACAGACTGTCTGAGAGATGACAGCTTGATCTGTATCTCTTTCACACCTCTTTAGGGATAATTTTTGATGTGCAGTAGGTTTTGATCAACTGCCACCTCTCTTGTATACTCAGCTAAACGAGCTATTTGATTTTTTTATTGTGATGGGTAAATATGTCACTCATGTTGTTGAACATGCTGGCAACAGGAGATGTAAATATGTCATAGCTGATGGTTGCAAGCCTCAGTGATTATACTGGGCTTGAATTAAAGGTTATTTTTGTACTCCCTTTGCAGACACTGGCAGATGTTTCTGCTGCTTTGAAATCCAAGAAAAATTTTTGGGACCATGTGAAATTAGCCACCTTCTATAAATATGAAATACACTGGTATTTTTCACATTCATGTGTATTTTTTGTTCATGGGAATGAGTATGAATAAAGAGAGAAGCAAGTAAGTATGCCTCTTCCATAAGATTCTTGAATTGACCAAAAGAAAAGGGATTGCAGAAGCTTTCTTAGGTGTTCTTGTCATAAACCCTACCCTGCTATTACTTGGGCATCCCAAATTGCCCTGCAAGAATGAACAACAGAACTTGTTTTTCCCAAAAGTGGTGTTTAAAGAATAAACATTTTTTATGCTCCTGTCCTTTGACCGAAGGGGTGTAGACTGCATGCTCAGGGACTTCACCCTTAAAATGAGAGTGGAGAGGGAAAGATAGGGCTGCTATGTTGATGGACATGAGATTTTCTCCTTGCAAAGGGCTTGTCCAGGAGTCTGTGGGTCCTTCTGCCTCTAAGGGCTATAGGTCACAAATCACACATTTCACCTTCCTGCACTTCATCCCTGTCATACAATATGGGCACTGTACACCGATTCCTTCATGGTCAGGCCTTGCTACATATAACATAGTCTCAGCTGAGCTGCATAACTACTGCTAACTGGCATCTGTTTTTATCTGACCACCACGAACCTTTTATTTTGTTTCAAGATCAAAATGGGAGAATTTAGACTGAATCTTTAGCCCTTCTTCCAGTTAAGTGATTCTAAGAACCACTCACACAGGGTTTTCTTCTTTGCTTTATTTTATATAATTTTCCTTTTTCCCATTTTCTTTGGGTTTTTAAAGTGGTTTTGGTACTAAAGCGATAGTTAAAAATCCACATACAATGGAATGCAAGGAATCAATATTCACAGTCTGTTAATGTTCCTTCTAACTGTCTTCTGATGTGAGAAATGGAAGCACAACTCTATAATTTCAAGCTGATCACCAGCCTTTGCTCTGGCCAGACAGTTTCCTTGCTGATAGGGTTACGTTTTGTGGCAGTGTAAACTCCATATGTGTGTGTTTTTCACAAGCCATCAGGACTGACTATCTGGAGTGATATCTTAGCATATTTTTTTGACACTTAAAACACCAACCAGAGACAAGAAAATTAATGATCACCATGTAAAGCTATGTTTTATATCATCAAGGAATGAATGTGCTAAGAATGCTGTTAAACATGTTTCCCAGGTGGTAGAATAATTGAAGGTGTTTATTGGGATTTGTCATAAGAACATTAACTGACCTAAGACCATATTGCTCTGGGAAAAAAAAACATTTGAACTTCATTAGGAAAGAATTTTTGGATGCGGCATAATTAGTCAGAACTTTTTTATAAAAAAATTAAAAAATTAAAGAACTAGGATGGCCTTTTCTGTGACCATCATGTATTCCCGAGAAGGCCAAATACAGACTTCTTTTAAATGAGTACAAAGAATCCACTAAAGGATTCTGAATTTAGAGAGATGCAAGTGCCGTTCTCAGAGAGAAGGGATTCCCCCATACTCCTCTCTGCAAGAGTGTAATAGGATGTTGTTTTTTTTCTTTTCTCCTAAATACTGATTGCCAACACCCTGGGGATGTTCTTCTCAGAATAAAACCATGGCTTTGGATACCTTTGGGGACTATTAGTAGGAAATGTTCAATAAGCCATGCCAGCAAGGAATACCCATTTTTACCTGAGGCTGTCCAAAGATCCATGATTTGTCAATTAGTAATTTTAATTAAAGGGTGCTACTGCACTAATTGGGCATTGTACTATCAAGACCCATGTTAGTGAATTTATGTCTTCAGTGAAGAAGAAATACATTTTTTCACAGTGGGGATCCATTGTTCTGACTGTGTGTTTGTATTACATCTATCATGACAGAGTCTTGATTTCACTTTTTGGTCCATTACTACAGCATAAGTATTACAATAAAAATTAGAGCACTATAATTATCCCCCACCATGATTTCCTGTGAATGTCTTTGCTGCTTTTACCGAATAGACTGTAAAGTATGTGTCCAAAAAATAAGACAACCATATTTACCTACAGCTTTTTGAAATTATCCTTTAAAACATTTCTGTTTGGCATCTGACAGTCAGGCTTTGCTTAACCTGAGAAAGCCCATAAGGGCAGAGCAGCTGAGTTATGCCAAACCTAAGGCACTGTGGAAATTGTTTTCCCTCATAAGTAACTCCCCTTCCAGAGGCTGAATGAACAGATATGTGTTCAACAGAGGTCTGCTAGGAGCTGGGGTATTCAGTTCCTCTTAGGATTCATCCAGAAATTCACACAGTTGAGGCTAAAAGGAAGTAAAAAAGAGAGTCCAGGTATCAGATGAGAGCAGAAGTCGGCAGTCTTGGAGAAAATCTCCACCTATATCCCTGAAAGGCAGGGACCAGTGAAATCTGGGGACTGGGAAGAGGCCCAAAGACTGGGATGTGGGTTTGACTGGACACCCAAGTTCCTTGCAGCATCTTTGCAAGGGTTGCTGAATGGAAACATCCTATAGTTCCTTCTGTGTGGATGCTAAGTGTGCATTTCCAGTGGTGTTGCAATCATCCAAGCCCCTCAGTGCAACAGAATAAAGAACTGTACAGCCATTTAGGAGTTTAGGTCTCAATCCACAGAAGCCATTAACTGAATATATTTCAGACAAATGTTTGTAGCAGAGATCTCTCCTCCTTAGTATCTACATCACTGTTGGCTATTTTGTTTATACATTGCGCATCTTTTTTAAACAGCCTTCTTATTTTTATGGCACGTCTTTTCACACTGATACCCTGTTTATTCTATATATTACAAGTTTTTATGTAGTGTTTTACTAGTGGATAGGAACTTTGGAATTGTTGAAACTAAAGCCCTTTTGCCATAGTTTATATTTTCAATTTCTTGTATTCGTTTTCATTAATCATGGCTTTCTTCACAGGTGGTTTCTTTTATTACCTTATTATTGATGGGAGCAAAACACAATTTTTTCCCCTCTCATACATTTACTTTTCCCCATTTGAGTTATGCCTGTTGCATTTATAAATGACCATGCCTGCAAGGCATTTGGGCACTTAGATGAGAAATGCTGATGCTGAAGTCAGAGCTTTGAGATACACTCTTGTCCATTTGTGGTTAATTTAAGCAGCCTCCACAGCTCATGGATTTCTATCTATCTGCATCCAGATCTGGGCAGTTGTGTTCCGCTTCTTGCATTGCAGATAGCAAAAAAAAAAAAAAAAAAGAAAAAATGGAAGAAAGAAAAAGAGAGGGAGGAATATACAAGAGTATAAAGAGCATAATAAGAAAACAAGTGAAGGGGCAAAATGGTCTTGATGTAGTGCTTTTTTCTCCATATGCTGAAAGAACGATGTCTTTTCAGCTTTGGGAGAAGACATATTACAAGTGTTTGATAAATGAGCATAAAATAAGGTATTGTATATAGAAGACAAAACTGGCTCTATGCTTGTGATTTTTTCTACTGATAGGAATCACTCCAGAGCAAAGAGTAGAGAAATATTTAAAAAGACACTTTCTTTTTTCCCCCTCCCCAAAGGTTGTAAACAATATTAAATAGTAAAACTCATTGCCTTGTATTCCGGATCATAGGCATACTTGAGGCTTTGCAAAACACTCAATTACTTATTCCATTAAAGAGAATCATAAAACTAATTAAATGAAAAAACAAGCCCCAAATCACAGAACTCCACTATACTCTGCTCTAACTTCTACTTTGTCCTCTTGGTGTTAAGCAAAAGTTCTAGAAAAATACAAGGGGATGGTGCTGGATCTTACTGTACTTTGACACATTCATCTAGAAGGACTCTTATCAGCCTTGGTGATGGGGCAAAAAGGGGACGTACAGGGGCACAAGAGAGAAGGAAAGGTCTATACTTGCTGCAGCAGGAGTGACAATCTGAACTCCAGCTCATGGGGGTGTTAGAAGAGGTTTCTGCAAACTGCCCCAAGTCCTTCAACTAAGCTTGCTGTCAGCTGACAAGACAGGGCTGAGCCGCACACTTTGTTCATTAATAATAATCTTGTACTGCCTTAAATATCTAAGGGTCAAAATGTAAATGAAGCCAACAGATAGTCAAAACTCAGATACCCTATACTGGTTTCCCCTTATAGCCTGTGTCACAAATTAGTGACCTTCATGTCCTTTATCCTCTGTTCCCAGATAATTTGCTCCATGTGTTTCAATCACCTGTGAAAGTTGTTCTTTCCTTCCTGTTACAATTACTCCTGAATTCTGGGCTTGATCTGTCAAAACTGAATTAAATTTTCCTTTTTTTCTTAAGCAGGTTTGGATCAGGGTCTCTGGGACAGGAATGGCAACTGAATGGGAGTCTTTGGGTTGGAGAAGGGGAGGGGAAGAGAAAGGGAAAGGAGAGGAGAGGATTAAAACACAGCTGCAAATAAACTTCTGCTTTCTCAACTGATGTCTCTTGTGGGAGTGTATGTATGGTCCCTTGCTGTCACAGACTGCTTAAGACCTGTCCTCCTTCCTTTTTCCTCTTCAGTCTAATTTGAGAAAAGCAGATATTTTTCTCTCTTGATGCAGGAAGTGGCACATTTTTCATCTTACAGCAGCATACAAACCAAAACCATTAAAACAGCCAAAGACCATCAAAAGGCAGCATGGCAGGACCATAAAAATAAGTCCACCTCTGGCCCAGAAAAGGCCCAATTTTATTTTCTACCTGCCATGTTGCCATAACAAATAGGAACACCTTTGACCATATCTGCAGACCTGTGGGAAGGGCACCCCTATTTTTTCATCCAGGTTCAAAACAAAAATTAAGCTCAGCCTCTGTGGAGTCAAGCTCTTTTTTTTTTTTTTTTTTTCCCTCCCCCTTTCAGCCTCCTCGTCCATGATTAATCTGGAGATTTACTATTGGTTGGACTGGATTTTTATAGCATTAGCTACTCAAGGTCAGAGTCTGTAGTAAAGCACCTCCCTTCTCTGCTAAAGGTAAAAGCTGATCCTAAATGAAAACTCAAACTAAACCTATTTTTTGCTCTCCTAATTCTTACTATACTTATCCCAAACAATTACATGAATGCTGGAGGATGTAAAGATGGCTTGAGATCAGTCAGGAACTGGCTTTTGGTAGGAGTAAATTCTAATTCCTAACCATATCTTCTTCACACTTTTTTAGTCAAACAAAAGCATAAGTATTATCATACTGTTAAACTGCATTGCCATGTGCAAGGCACAGAGTAACACAATGTTTTGCTGAGGTGTATCACTTTGGAAATGTGTCTACAGGTATTGAAAGAAATGTATTCAATACGAATAATGCAAATGACATTTTAAATGAACATTCCAAAACTTTGCATGAGCTTCTGGCTGACATCTTAGTCTGTACTGACGTGAGCTGTGCTGTATCCTTCCATTGCTCTAGAGTGACCTTAAGCCATTCTGTGTCCTCTCCTATTCCCCTTCTGGCTTTTTGCTGTCTCCATTTCTGCAGGTGTGAGGATGCGATGGGACTCTAATTAGGCTTTGCTGTTATAGAAGTAGGTAAATAAAAGAGAAAAAAGGTGTTTGTTTTACTTGAGTAACCTTTAACAGCTGTGACTATGGAGAAGATTTTAAAAGTCCTTGAGCCCAGAATCTAAAATCCAGAAGGCAAATCAAGCAAACCTCTCCTCCCTTCCTCTTTGAAGCCAGTTCTGTGTTTTGAGAAGTCTGGATTTTCAGTTTTACTAAAACTGCAGTCCAAGGAGCTGAGGTGAAAATCATTTTTAGTTTAGCTTAAAGGCAGAATGGTCTGTACATGGGAGACAAGGACAGACATTTCTGTACTCTTCTGCAAAGGTTGGACAGCCAAGAGCATGGCTCTGCATTGCTATCTCTATTCTGGAGAAACTTCCCTTCCACTTGACACGCGTGGAAAACCCACTTGAGAAGGGTGCCTCTCCATCAGTAAACAGCCATACTGACATGGTCAGCCTTAACAGAGCTGCCAATGTGCAGAAGTGGATCTGCAGCCATCTAGATCAGGCAAAGATCCAGCTTCCCAGACACCTTGGGTGCACTGCTGATTTATGCCAGCAGTGTATCTGGACCTTATGTAAAGGAAAAACACCTCCAGGCTATCTCTTAGCATTTCAAAAAGCATAGGCTTATGCTGTAATTCTTCCGTGTGGGTGAGAAATCAAAGCATGTGGATGAATCTCTATTGCTGCCAGAGGCAAGCACTGGGTGTTGTATGGGCAATCCACTGCTCCAAATAGCTGTCCCTGCCCTTCCCTTGGTCCAGCAAAGGCTGGCTGTAGACTAGAGACTGGGCCCTGCTTTATCATTCTTCATCCAGCCTGGGAAGATCTGGCACAACACAGTTGTCAGCCAGATTGGCTCTGACAAGTATCATATGCTTTATTGCACCTGTTAACTGCCTGCTTTTCTCACCAGCCTTGCTGCCATTCATCCCAAAGAGAAGGTGTGATAGCATCTTTGCAAAACAGTCTAAGAGGCAATAGGCAGTCAGATTTGCCAGGTATAACTGTTGTTCAGCAAACTGAGGGATAGACAGTCTTTTCTTTACACAGCTGAAGATCATCTCTGTCCCCTTTTTCCTTCTTGCAGCTTGTCCTTAATGTGTCATACAATGGCTGTTGAGCACTTCTTTTAAATAATTTCCCTGCAGTTGGAAGATGCCCTGGTGCTCACATTACTCACATTTGTCAAAACCAAGCAAAGATAGTTAAATATCTCCCTGGAGTCCTGAGGCTTTGGGCTGGCTTTCCACATGCTGTACTTGGCTTAAAGAACCCTCTGATGCTGTGTTTTAGGATGAAGATATTTGTGCGTCTGAGTGAGGAAGACAGGCTGAACTGGGCTCCTGATCACCATTCCTGCTCTGCCACGCTGTAAGAAACTTGGATGATCAAATTAACTTTCTGACTACCATGCAGTTTTGGACCAGTTTTACACCAGCCTGTGATTCTTACTTCACATTAACGACCCTGGAGCTGACTTCAGATCTAATCTCTAGCATAATATCTTTACATAGGGTGATTTTCTACTTCTATAATTTAACAAAGTACAGATACTAAGATATTTGGAGCTTTAGTTTGTGCACATGGAAATCAAAGGCAGTTATTAGGTGCCCGTGTTAAGTTAGGTACCTAAATAATGTGAGGGCCTCTAAGGTGTATGCTTGTTCAGGTTAGAAAGTTCTTAACTGCATAGTTACACAGCACCTGGTCCAATATAGCACTGATCATAAATAGACTTGTGAGAGAAGTCATGGGTAGAACCCTTGTTATTGTCTGCCAGTCACACTGTATAATTAATAAATACATTTCCTCTCATGAGGCTATTTAGTGGCTATTTAGTAGGAAGTTTCAGGATAATTTTGTTATGTGTCAAAGTAACTTTCCCTGTAATGTAAAGTATCATTTTTACTAAATTAGATATTTGTGGTGGAAGAGCACAGTACTCCCAGCAATTAACAGCTGGCAAGATATCCCTGAACAGGGCCAGTATCCCTTCTACTGGCTGTTATCAGAGGATGCCATAACACACACTGTAGAGAGCTTTGGCTTGTGTATTGACATATACATTTTAGACATCCAAGTTAATATGGAGGGAGGCTAACATGTTGCTGGTGTTGGGCTGTCATGGTTTAACCACAGCCAGTAAGTAACAACAGGGACATCTGTATGCAGATGCCTGGATACAGTAGGGCAAGGAGGAAATAAGTGGAAGAAAACAAGGATCAAAGGCAAAAAGGGACCAGGCCATGGGTGTTTGCCATTCCTAGTTCCTAGACTAGGCTATGAGGAGGTAAATCTGGCCTTTCTTTATGCTCCCGGCCTTTAGTTACACTCCTGCCTGAAACATTTTCAGTAATCAACAGATGTGATTTCCAGGCAGTGTCACAGAAGAAATGGCAGTTACAGATAGGGCAAGATTTCAGATTTGATGGGCTTAAAATTGCTAGTGCCTAACACTGGATAAAAAAACCCCAAAAATGAACCATGGTACCAGGCAGGATTTGTTTGGATGAGTAACCCCCCTGTGGCACTCCACTGATGGCTGCCTTGTTTCAGGTGTGTACCTCCAGCTAAGAAGCTGTAAATTACTTACTAAGGCAGCAAATTAATGCCAAGTAGCACCAGCACCTTAGCGCTCAGTGAGTTATATATAAAACATGCATCCTTCTATGAGGGTATGATGTGCTGATGGAAAGCAGCCTGAGGAGGAAAGGACTGTGGGAGATGAGGAGCTGGGTAGCAGAGGTTGGAATCTTCAAGAGGGTTGAATGATGAGGGAAGAGATTGAAAGTCAGGCTTCCCAGGTGCCCTGTGAGTTAGCATGATGGCAGGGAAGGAGAGAAAGTAAAATAAAAGAAGCAGCATCACTTTTAAGACTCTTCAGCAAGTACTGAAGATGAGGCTGGCTAGAATGGCTTCTGTTATTGCTCACTTCCAGGTATGTTTCTTATGCATATGGAGTCATTGGCTTTCTGAAACAGCAGTAGGAGTGTTAAGAGGCCCTGGTCATTTGCTGGGGAGTGAAATATGCTTTCAGCTCCACATTTGCCTCTCCCTGAAGACTGATTTCAAGTGTGCTGAGCTCTAAAGTACTTCTGGTCTAAAGACAGTCACCTCACCAGTGTGAGCAGTTCTCAGCTGTGCTAGTCCCTGAAGCTCTTGCATGTCTCCTACTGAACTTCCCCCCAAGGCCTGTAACACAAAGATTTATAGCCTTCTCTGCCTTATGAAACCCCTAAGGTGTTGCTAGGTTTTTAAAAATCCTATATCCTGGGACAAGTCATTGCATCTTTGGCCGAGTTTGGAGATGAAGCACTCATGAATTTATCTCTTGAAGTAAGAAATTAAACATCCTTTCATTTGGACAGGGTTTCTCAGAGTCCTCAGGGTTGCCTGAAAATAATATTTCATTGAAATGTCTTTGCAAACAAATCTGTCCTTATACCAGACAGATTTTGGGGCAAACCACACAAGCCACTTTGAAAGACTGCACAAAAGTTCTATCAGACATCTAGCAGGCTGTGGATCAGCAGAACAGGTCTGATTTAACATTGGAGGGAGGCAGCTATTTATCTGTGCCATTAATGCTCTGCCTTGTGGCTAGTGCAATGTTGCCCTAGGGTTTATCTTTCTGTCCCTTTTTTCAAGGATGGTTACCTCTAGCAGGGAGCTGAAACTCCACAGCAGGGTGTGAGCATTTGAGAGTGAGGGATTTGCTCTGTGGTCCCCAAGTACAGGCACCAGTCACTGATCAGGGTAGCTTGGCCCTTTTCACCCCCACAGTTCTCACTCAGAATAATTTCCAAATTGTCCACATGACAGTAGCTGAGGAAGGCACTTCCCTGCAGTGTATTCATATCGTGTATGGGTGTATGACAATCATCCAAAGAGCTTTTTAAGTGTCTGGAGACTTCCCACAGATGTTACAGGCTGGGAAAATATTTCACAGAAAGGAAACAATAGATGGTCAACTAATTGCAAAAGAAGTAAAGAAAGAAGACTCTGCATACTGAGAGCACTTCAGACATAGACTTTCTGAGAGCCAGTTCTGAAACACTACAGTTAGCGTTGCTTTGTCAGATTTTGGGCCCCATTTCTCTTTGCCACCAAACCAAGCTTTTGCAGGAATATTTGAGCATTAAGCAGTTAATTAAACTTGGCTCTGTCCTCACAAATAAGGTTGGAAGTGTAACACTTGTCAGTGTCATAGTTTGCAGCTGAGGTTTGTGTGGGCAATTAATTCCTCTTGCACTGCCCTTGCATAATTTTCAGCAAGTTCCATCTGGGTTGTAATGAAGTTGATGATTGCTGGTGCCTGTGCCTATTTAATAAATTGATGACAATTACAAATGTCTATACATCCTTCATTAGGTGATATGGAAATGACTTTACTCTGAAGTTGGGATTGCTGGAGCTTGGCAGCTTTGCTGGAGGGATGGACATGGAGATTAGTTACTGAGTATATTATGTGTGCGGTACAGAATTCCTCCTGTCACCTCCTGGAGCTCTCAGCCTTGTGAGTATTCACTGCTATATTCCCCAGCAATAAAGGGAAAAAAAAAAAAAAAAAAAAAAAGAAAAAAAAAAAAAAAAATCCAGTAGAACAGAAGTAACTTTTGATTTTGAAGAACTTGAAATAATATGTTCAGTTTCCTCCTCCAGGATCAAAGGAAAAGTCGAAACCTGTTCACTGTCATTTATGTCTCCTCATTTTAGGAATGCAATGCGTTATCACCAGTACAAGTATTTTGTGGGATGATGTCTGGAGACCTCTTTCATCTAGCACTGGCCAAGAAAATCTCAGAGGATCTGTAAGACCTTCATTATTCAAATCCAGCAGGAAGGTACACTCCTGACTTCTGAAAGGGATCATATTAAACAAGGGAAGAGTAAACTAATGAGGATTTTTGCATTTATTTCTGTCGATATTTTTGCATCAGGATCCTTTGGACAGTTCAGTACACCTGGTGCTCCCTGATTAAAGAAGAGCATACTTCAACTATTTTTCCCATATTTTTAAGTATCCCAAATTTGTACAACTAAAGGTACTGCATTCAATTAAATAGTCTTAAAAGTGACAAGCTGAGCAAAGAGGGCACTACTGTGATTTGATTGCTACGTGTTTTCCTTCTTCCCCAGACATCCTAGGTCAAAACTCACTAGGGAGAAAAAAACAAAAAAGGCAGTGAGAATTTAAACATTCCTGTTTATCCCTTCTCTGCTTCACCAAAACCTTTTCCTTCCTATGGTTGTGTGCAGTGGACTCACCTATACTCTTTATGTAGAGTCCATTGCATCTCATTTTCAGACCTAACTTATCTCCAGGAGGATTACTAATACTTGCTCTGATACAAACCTATCAGTAGCATCCCAGTCTTTGCCACAAGTTTATTTGTTTTACTCTTGAAGGAATACTCCCCTAAAGTATTGATGTTGTCGTGGTTTAAGCTTAGTCGTAAATTAGAAAACTATGTAGCCTGCTCATTCCCCCCTCTGCACCTGTCCTCCCCCTCCTCCCAAAGGGATGGGGAGGAGAATCGAAAGAATGTAACTCCCACAGGCTGAGATAAGAACAGTCCAGTAACTAAGGTATAACA
>WYDI02008234.1:0-41436 GCA_009867235.2 Psittacus erithacus | reverse complement strand
AACAGTTCCATGTCCTTTTTATGTTGAGGACACCAGAACTGCACACAATACTCCAAGTGGGGTCTCATGAGAGCAGAATAAAAGTACTCGGCAGAGGTTCAGTTTTCCTTCCTGAAGCAGGGGAAGGACTCACTATTAATGCACAGGTAGGAACTTCTTAGCATCAGCAGTGAACTTCACATGGCTCTTATTTGTAGGCAGCAGCTCAGGACCTTCAGGCTAGAAGATCAACAGCACAGCAGCGGTACTCTGAGCTTGTGGCTGGCCCAAGCAGGGCACACTTTCAAAACATGAGCCCAAAAAGTGTTGCACTTTGGGAAAGATTAAGAAACAGTGAGACCAGAAGTCACAGGTCCTTTCTTAGGAGGTGACTCCAGAGATAAGTCATAAACACACAGGCTACTCAGACATGTATCTAGAGTATTAGCTCCGAGCAATCAGTAACCCATCAATTTGAGTGAGGAAAGCTCCAGAACCAGAACTGTTGACCCAGTCATGGAATGCCATTTGTTGACCCACCCTGCCCAAGAAGCCAATGTAAAATACACCTGGGCTGATGCTCAGCATGCCTGGCATCATCCAGCTCCACACTTGCCTAACTTCATCATCCGGCAGAGCAGAAAGTGTTACTCCAAGGGCACACCCAGAACCCCCCTGGAAGGACAGCCTACAACTAGACAATTTGCTTCACTATTACTATTCTGCTGTTAGGATTAAGAAAGTCAAATTCCCTGTGAAAAGGTGCAGAAATCCACTGCAAACATCCCGCCTTGCACTTGATTTTGTGGCAGGGGGAATTTCCAGCCCTCTGCTTCTCAGAGCTGCAACATGAATCCCAGCTGCCAGTAGTGGGCAGTCAGACATGCTGCCTATTTTCAGCCCACGCCTGCTCAGAGCCATGGAGCTTTAATACAGAAGCCAATATACAATATATATATTGTATATAGAAGCCAATATACACTCATATACAAGTTTCATAGCAACTGCTCTGCTTCTTTCACCTTTCTGTGACCTGGTGGAAAAGGCAGGCAATGTTCTGGTCACTTCAGCACTGTAACTCACTGAGAGTGGTTTCAGTGATCCTATGAGAAAGGCCGATTCAACCTTTCCCTACTCTTAAGAGCAGTAGAAATGCTTTGATTGTTTTCACTGAGCACTAAATCACATCCTCGATGGGCAAGGGTAGTTTATTGCATTGACCAGCCAGAAGAAACATGAGGCATTTCAGACTCCTACTCCCAGAGGAAAAAGCTGTACTTTGTCACTGTCTGAGACCTTCTACAGGCCTCTGTAAATAAGAAATTAGAGTTCCTCGCATAATTTATTTCATATCAATCGTCAGCAAGGCAGGCAGCTCTAATAATACCCCAAAGTGATCTACAACCCACAGCTCAGTCCAGTTTACAAAAGCATCTTGATAAGACCCTAGAATAGGAAGGTAGTCACAGCCTGGAGGGAACCCTTCACATGATGGAGCTGCAATCACCATTCTAATTTGGATGGAGCTGCTTTTGTGCCATTTCCACTTCCTGTGCACTTTGTGGGCTGCTGCTGTGTCAAGATACTATTTACATGATGGTTGGTTTTACTCAGAATTGAGTCAGCCTAGCATCTGAGATTGTATAAAGCAGTAAGAAAGCTGTCTTTTGCCATGAAAAGCTGGCAAGTAAGGTTGATGGCAATGCACAGGGAGAGGCTGAAACAAATGAGGAGCAGAGGTGATGGCCCATGGGACAGGACAGCAGGTCTGGGGGTCATGCTGGGGCTGCAGCCCCACACAGACCACACTAGGGAAGCCACAGGTGAAGGGGTCAGGCAGGCAGAGAGCACTGGAGATGCTGGCAGGGGAGCTGGCAGTCCCAAAAGGAGCAGCCCAATGTGGAAGTGGCTCAGACAGCAGTACCTCAAGCCGGTCAGAGGTGACAAGGGAATATGTAGTTAAACCCAGAGAGATTAAAAGGAACAGCAGCCTAAGACAAGCAGTCAAGGAAAGACTAACTGCTGGATTTTACTTCAACAGTTCAGCTGCCAGCGCTTGTAGCAAAGACAACTAGAAAAAAAGAAAAGCACCAAAAGCAGCAGATTTCACCCTAAAACTGAGACTCCGACATGTAAGGGAAGGAGAACATTTCAGCACCCTTCTGTCTCTCCCTTTTCACAGGGTCCCTTCGTGGGGCTCATTATGTTCCAGAGGGAACACAGGAAAAGCCATTCTCTTTCCCCAGGGAAATGCAGCATTGTGATCATTCACACTGGTCTGGGATGAAAACATTTGGATTACAACTTTTTCTCTTTTGTTCAGGTAATGAAATCAAAGTATTATCATTCAGTTCCATCTGTAGCTATAGGGGCTAGAGAGGGCCAGAAACTTATTTCTCATCGCTGTTGAATTGCTGTTGTTGTCATTTTTCTTAGTTTGTATGCCCTCGCTGGAGTGACTGACCAGTTGGAACTGCACTTCACTTTACCTAATGCTGTATGAGAAAAAAACCCCACTGTGAAAACCTTCTTTAGCAAAATGAAGTCTTTGGGCATCAAAAATATGCTCACGCTCCTTCTGCTTTATTCCAGAGCACAGGAATGTGTTCATTTCATGAAGTAACAGAACCTAATATTATGTAAAATTAACACATGTTTCCATAGAAAACTGTCTTGGACCAACTAATCTCTCTTAAAAATACAGATGAAAAAGGAGTTCAAAGACCACAACTTGTAGCAGTTCTCTTAATAAAACAGATTTAGAGGGCAATACAAGAAGCCTGAGATAAACACACATCTGATGCTGCTGAAGTTGCACTGTTGCGTTCTTTTTCCCCTGGGGTTTTACTGAATCCAGGGCTCCTCAGTGACTGTAGCAGTAATGGTGTCTTAAAATCAAGACCAAATGTGAAAGGAATGTAAAACAGTTTGCGAGCTCTTCCTGCCTGCGGAGCCCGTTACATTATTAAAGGCTGCCAAACAGCCTGTATTTAACTCCTGTTCCAGATTTCACCACCTCCCGAAAACTAAAACCCTGTTCCTTTTTCAACTAGTGCCCAAGAGACATTTAAGAACAAAACTGCATGAAAACTGAAGGAGTCATCGGGGGCTTTATGAGAGCCATGCCGCTTAATTTCCTTAATTTCATGCATTTCCCAGAAGAGCACAACACCTGATTCTTTGCCTTTCCCGTGTTCTATACAATTCACAAATGTACCCCATTGATTTTCAGTCCGCAGAGTGCAGGGGAAAGATAAACAATAACATTATATAGAAAATATTGATTTTAAAGCATTGATCCAAAGCCCTAGGGTATCAAAAGATTAGTTACTTCTAAGGAAACTACTAAAGGTGACTTTCGGCTACTTCATTATTGAGAAATGCAAAGCAAATAAACCCTGCTATTCAAAGCAGCAAGAAACCAATACAAAACGACCAGTTTGGCACACAAGAGAACAACAGAAAGAGATCCAAATAGGCATTGCCAGCAACTGCTAGTGACAAAGTATAAATGCTGCATCTCCCTGAGAAAAGAAAGAAGAAAAACCCCACACTAAACCTGAGTGTTTTATTGTAATCTCCAGATGAAAAGGGAACACCTCAGAATAAAACTTTGTGATGTGAGATCCCACAAGGATGTCTTCAAGCATATGATGGACCAGACAAATAGGACCATGGGGCTGCAGTCTGGTGGGCATCACTGCCTTCTCCTGAAGTCGCCAGGAGCTGGGGACCCTCCGCACTCACTGGTGTCAGCCCTGGGGAAAACAAAACACCTGACAGTGACAAAGGAAAAACAACCTTTAATCCACCAATAAACTACTTCCACAATCCCCTTAGAAAACTCAAGACTGGATATAGTGAGTGAGGGCTACCGTAACTAGACCTTCTTATCCTTTAACATAGCATGGCGGGTTGACCCTGCACCAGGTGCCCACCAAAGCTGCTCTGTCACTGCCATCCTCAACTGGACAGGGGAAAGAAAACATAATAAAAGGCTGGTGGGTCAAGATAAGGACAGGGAGAGATCACTCAGCAATTACCATCATGGGCAAAACCAAACTCTGCTTGGAGAAACAAATTTATTACCAATTGAATCAGAGTAGGATAAGGAGAAATAAAACCAAGTTTTAAAAACACCTTTCCCCCACCCCTTCCTTCTTCCCAGACTCAACTTTACCTCTGATTTTTCATCCTTCTCCCCACCAGCAGTGCAGGGGGACAGGGAATGGGGGCTGTGGTCAGCTGCTCCTTCCTCCTCAGGGGACAACTCCTCACACTCTTACCCTGCTCCAGTGTGGGTCCCTCATAGGGGTCCTGCAATGAGCCTGCTCCAGCACTGGCTTCCCACGGGATCACAGCCTCCCTCTGTCATCCCCCTGCTCCAGTGTGTGGTCCTCCATGTGCTGCAGGTGGAGATCTGCTCCATCATGGACCTCCATGCACTGCAGGTGGAGATCTGCTCCTCCATGGGTTGCAGGGGCACAGCTGCCTCACCACGGGCTGCACCATGGGCTGCAGGGGAATCTCTGCTCCAGTGCCTGGAGCACCTCCTGCCCTCCTTCTGCACTGACCTGGGTGTCTGCAGGGCTGGTTCTCTCACAGATTCTCACTCTTCTCTCCAGCTACAATTGCTCCTGTGCAGTACCTTTTTTTCCTTCTTAGTACGTTATCCCAGAGGTGCTATGACTGTCACTGATGGGCTTGGCTTTCGCTGTGAGCAAGTCCATCTTGGAGCTGGCTGCATTGGCTGTTGGATACAGGGGAGCTCCTAGCAGTTTCTCACAGAAGCCACCCCTGTAGCTCCCTGCCCTGCAACCACAACCTTGCCGTGCAAAACCCAAAAGGCATCTGCTTGTTCAGTTTTGCCCTAAGTTAAACCATGACAAGTTTTAATGAGTCTTGCTTTTTCAAGATTTCCTCTTTTTTTTCAGGCCCATACTGATGTCAGAAAGAAGCTCCAGATTTCAGGTGCAAAGTGAATGTGCGACAAGAAGAAAAATGACCAGAAAAATGTGGTTGGGTGTAATCTCTTATCAAAAAGTACCTTTCCTTCACATACAGCAACCTCACCAGCATTTCCATCTCCTTCAGTAGAGTCCTTTAGGTAATGGAAAATGAAGATACTTTATCCCTAACAAATACCCCTCACTATCTATTTGTTGTTTATATTTACATCCACACTGTGCCAAGAGTACAGTCACGCTGAAACTCAGAAACCTTTAAACATCCCATTCTCCTTGCACATGGTGTAATTCTCCCCCACATGGTATAAACTGGTGGGAGAACCTGCCACCATTGGCCCAGACAAACAACACTGAAAGCAAGGTCAGAGCTGGGAGTGGGCAGATGCTGAAGGTAATTACACGAGGCGCGCTATCAAGATTATACAGTTACTTCTAAGAAACGTTCCTCTCATCCTCCATCAACAATTCACAAGCAGGTTCATGCTGAGAACAGCAGCTCATGGTCATCAGAGCCCTCACCCAGAAAACTGGAGGAAAGCAAGGCTGGACCAAACTCCTGTCTAAAAAATTCCTGCTGAAAGACCATGCCCAAACAGCACTCTGTCAAGCTTTACAAATCTGCTATAAATCTTTATGTGCAGAGCCTGTGCCAGGTTATAAACATGAACTACACAAGCAGGTTCCACCTTTGCTGTGTCACTGCAAGTGTGATTCACTGCCATGTGTGACTCAGGAGGATGGCCTTAGACAACCTGCTAAAATCAAAGCCCTTTCTGTGGCAGAAGCAATGACAACTCATTTTACAGGAGCCAGGAGTCCTAACCAAGGAACTTTTAATATTCAGTGCATGTAATGTCTTCTGCTGGGGTGTGGGAAGAAACATGGAAGGACCATCCTTCAGGACGAATAGTATTCATACAACCATGGATGAGATTTTACCCTGAAACCTTATCCTAGAAAAACACAGCATACAAGGGATTAGGCACAAGAGTCCCTTTAAGCTTTTTCACTCAAACCCTGAATTCAGATTTCACAGTGGTTCAGGATTTCTAGTCCCAAGAGCAGATGCCTTTAAGCAAACGTACTACAGAAGCATGGAAGGGAATAAAACTGTTGCCACAAGCAGGCACAAAACCAAAAATAACCACCAAAATAACTTCTACTAAGTCAATGGAAAAGGTCCAAGTTTTTAGATTTTACATACATCCTAAATCCATATGGTGAAGGTTTCCCTGGGGACAACACATCCCTGCCCAAACACTAAGCTGAAAACTTAGATCACGTTTTATCTATGTGCACCAGTGTTTCTCTTGCTACTGACACATATTTCTCACTGCAAGTGAACAAAACCACTTCAATTACCTGGGCCACCCTGTAGCCCTTCTACAGTATGAAGATGCTTTAGTTTCAGAAACAAGACCTTAGAGATTGCTATGAAAAGGCAGAAATTGTGGTGATTACATACAAAAAAGGAGGAGGTAGAAGAAAGACCATCATGGACACACAGCATATTTAGGATTCTTAATTCTTCACCTTCTGTAACGCCCTCAGGCTGAGAGACTGAGTGGAAGCTTGCATCAGATAGTCTCATCCTAGAATCAGGAAAACGCCTGAGAGGTCTCAAAGACAACCACAGGCAAAAGGACCTTAACACACCACCTTACAGAGAAACTGACATGAGGCTGTTCCCATATGGAAAATCATCTTTAGAATATTGTGTCATTAATCATTGATGATCTGATGGTGTAAAACATCCCTGCTCCTTGCAGGACTAAAACTAAGCCATACCACTAAGAGTGCTGTCCAGATGCCCTTTGAATTCCAACAGTCCTGGGGCCATGACCACTTCCCCTGCAGAGCCAGTTCCAGTGACCAACCACCCTACCAGTGAAGAGCCTTTTCCTAATGCTCAGTCTGAACTTTTCTGACTATTGTTAGATCACCTTAAAGGTTACTAACAAGAGTAACTAACACAAAGTGGATTTTTAAGATATATTAGCTAGGAAAAAAATAAAGCTGTATTTATACTTGCATCAGAAACCCTATCACAGGATGTTTTCCTGCTCAGTTAGGAAACAGAACACGTATCATTTACTACCTAGTGATCTCTCTTAGACTAACTATGGATCAACACACAGCGATTAAATTATTCAAGCAATAATTTCAAAGAAATATGTTTCAGAAAAAAAAAAAGCAACTTTCTTTCCTGGACATGTTCACAAGTAGCTGGAACGGCAAGGAACAAACCACAAATGGATCCAGCTTTGCCTGGGATTCACCTTAAAGAAGTCCACATTGCGACACATGCTTCTGACCTAACTTCCCAGGTTCTATCAGTAGGGAAAGAAAAGACTACTTTTAGAGTACAATTTATTTGGTTTACGTTACATGCCTACCTTAGAATGAGATTAATTATGTTGCAAAATTCTGTAAATCCCTATTTTTCTTGCATTTAAATGGCAGTCTACCATCATTAGTTCAGAGAAGCTGGATGCTATGAATGCAATATAGGCCTTCAGTAAAGGAACTATAACATTTCCTTATGCATAGACTCCTTTATTATGTAGCACCAAAGAATATATGAAAAGCAATACCTGGCATATTGTAGACCTAACAGCCAAAAAAATTTTTCTTCCATTAAAAAGTTATGAGTGCCAATATTGCTGAGCAAAAAAGAATTGAGCGGTAGTTAAATTTTACATGGAAAGAACAGAAATAACCGTAGGCTACCTCAGAACAGGTTATCCAATATAAATATACATAAGACATTAGGAATAATCACACATCTCTGTATCAGTACAAGGTTCCAATTTAAAGAATTGTCATGTCAAAAGTAGTCTTCTACAGGCCAGTTCAAGGACACCACAGGCAAAAGCTAGGGTGGTCTGAAGGAAAGAACTCTCTGCCTGCACCATTATCAGGATTTGTTATTTCACTGCAGGAGAAATGAAGGAACACTTCCATTCCTCCAAAGTTCATCACCTGCAATTTGCTGAGATATCATACTTAAACTGTTAACTTTGAGGAGAAAATAAAACTGCAAGACACGAACTCTGCTTTGATGCAGGAACTGCCTGCCCAGCAATGTTTGCCCTTGTTGCAGTCTGAAGAGTGTGGGCATCACGTTCATTCTCTGAAGGGGTTTGGGTTTTCAACAGTTTTAGCAAGAGGCAATGGGAATAAACTGAAAGGAGATTTCCTCTGAACATCAGGAAACTTTTTTACTGTGAGGGTGACTGAGCACTGGCACAGGTTGCCCAGAGAGGTTGTGGAGTCTCCATCTTGGAGATGTTCAAAAGCTCTCTGGACACAACCCAGGGCAACCAGCGCTCAGTGGCCCTGCCTCCGCAGGAGAGTCACACCAGATGACGTCCAGAGGTCCCTTCCAACCTTAATCCTTATGTGACTCTGTGATTTTCTGAAAGTTCTAGGAGCTGCTTTGCTTGTTCCTAACCTGCATTTGGTCTCCGCTGCTTAGGCTCAGACACCACTACTTCTTACTCATTGTACCAGGTATTCTATATCCATGAAAAGTGGAAGTATCATTTGCCAACACCAGTCATTCAAGTCTCATAAGGTACCTTCTTCTCCATCATGCCTTCGATCAGGATATCAAGACATTAGATGCTGAGAGAGGAAGGGTTCTTCCTTTTCCTTGTGCCTTTGTATTGACCAACCTACACATGCACAGCCAACTTTTTTTTTGCACAAAACTAAGATGATTGGGGTAGGGGGCATTCATCTTCTGTTTAATACCATATCAGAGCCTCTCTGAACCTTGTAGCATGACGCCAAAGGAAATACAGGGCTGGGGTATCTCCTCTTTTTGACAAGATGTCAGACTCCAACACACCTTCAAGACATTAAGATGGTATTATGGCATTTTGTGTTTACCGATATGAGCAGACCTGAAAAGCAACACCTGAAAAACAACGCCGCATCTTCATTCACATCTCCCTTTCTCCTGAGCACTGACTGCAGCAGACTTCAAATCTGCTCATTTTTCTGGGTGAAATCTCCTATAATGAGTTGGTTAGCCTGCTTCATATCCTGTGTGTGAACACACAGGGTCAAAGACCGAAAGCAAAAGCATTATCTTCTGGAAGTCAAGGAAAGTTGCCCCAAATCTGGAGGTGAAAAGATGCAGAAAGCAACTGCAGATAAGCCAGCTTTGTCCAGTACTCCATCTGGCAGAGAAGCATCTTGCAGAGACACAAAGATGATGCCAAGTGAAGTTTCAGCAAGATAAAAATAACAAAAGGTAAAAATTAAAATTACTAAATTATGTAGTAATTACCATAATGTCCAGATTGCAAAATTGGGCAGTATTATGGGGAGAATAAAAGAAAAAATCCCTGCAGCTGACAGAATTAAGGACTAAGAATACAATGCCATAATTTCTGGAATAAATTAAGAACAAAAGAAATAAAACTAGATTCACTACTAATGACAATGTTGATGATCATGCAAAAGCATTCAATTAAGTCTTCTGCATTCAGAAATCAAATACATTTGTGTCACATGAGGATGTTGAAATGCTTTCTTGTCCATTAGCGAACCAGAAGAAAGTTAAACAAACATTGACCATAAATGAATGTTTCCAAACCAGTGGATCTAGACAATTTAGAGTAGGAAATCATTACAGAATTTCCTGCAGAATGCTGCTGTTGATAGTCCCAATAAATCTCAGCATCCCCAGGAAATCTTTAGAAGATAACCTCAATAATTTTAGCATTATTCAAAATACTAAGATACTTGTAGCCAAGACTACTCCAACACATAAAATATTACAAACATTGCAACACAATTAACTGGAAAAGAAATAAAAGAAAATACAACAATCAGAAGTAATCCACATGTTTTCCAGAAAAAGAAAGCTTTTCAAACCAATCTGATATTTAGTCCTGAACATATTCTTTTGTTCCATGAAATTCAAATTACACAATGCAGAGAAAAAAACAGAAACATCAAAATCTTGCAAGGTTAAGTGGGCACACTCAGCAACTAAACGCTGATAGAAAAGTTTTATCAAAGAGCTGATTTCAGTGATGCTATAAAGGATGCAACATTATTAAAAGCTATCATCAGTAATTTGGAAGTAAATACAAAGTCACGCAGATGACAATAGCTAGCAAGATGATAAACAGCAATAACATCAGTTTTGCAGATGAGTCTCCATTACTGCGGTGAAATGGCACCAGGCTGACCTCATTTTAACAAAGACAAATGCCCCCACATCAAGGACTGTAGATCTTATCCCAGGGATGACCGGTAAACTAACATCAGCATTCTATATATAAATACAGAAATTACTAGGAAAATGTTACCTGTGTATTAAAATTACCAAGTCCTTAACTATACTGAAATCCTGTATACTGTCCTGGTGACCTTACTTTTAGCAGGACCGGAAAACTGATAAAGGCAGAGAAAGAGCCCCAAAACTTAAACGACACATTTTGGTGAAGAAAGCTCATGAGCTGAATTTGTCTGGCTTATGCAAATCTGAGCAGTGATTTGATTACACCATCCAAGTATCTCCATGAGGAGAAACTGCAGGATATGAAGGAGCTCTTCAAGGAGTAGGAAGAGGCATTAGAAGAATCAATGGCTAGAACCTAATACCAGAAAAATCCAAATGAGACATGAGGCACATACTCATTGCTGCGAGAATGATGAACCATTGAAGCAAACTGGCAAAGGGAATTATTTTCCCTCTTCATGGCTTTAAACCAGGACTGGGCACTTCTCTGAAAGGTGATTTAGCTGGACTAGTTATGCTTTAGTCAAATTACTAGGTTCATTACAGATTAACAGGAAGAAATTTAATGGCTTGTGATATATAATGGATAAGACTAGATGAGCCATCACACACTCCAAGGCTTAACTCTATTAATTGATTTATCAGTGTTTTATGCTGCCATCCATCGCTACAGTATCTGGGCACTCTCATATTAAATCAATAGCAACAGTGAAATCCCTTGTGGACTTTGAGGAGTTTATGAAATTTTCGCTTGCAGGAGTAAAACTAATTAGGGAAGGATTCTTGAGGTTTTCTAGAGGAGGGCAGAAGGTCTGTATTTATCCTTCTTGCTACAGACTGTATATTACCATATTTCCTTCGTGCTTAGACAGTGGTTCGAAGCAATGAGCTAGTGCTTTCAGGCAGGCACAGTGCTGCTAAATGGTTCTGTTTAAGAAACACAGTTATGTTTGCTTCTCTGACACTTGCAACCTCGCCAGGAGATACAACAGAACTGCCTGAGAGCTTTGCTTTCCAGTGTTCTTTATGGTAATGGGCACTCGCTTTGCTGATACCAAGACAAAAATGCACGCCCAGAGAGCTATAATTTAGATGAAAATGGAGAGTGGCAATAGGCCCAACATACCATATAATCTCTTCCTTAAAGATTACATATTTTCAGAGACAAGATATCACTCTAAGAGGATAATGTGTTTGTTCAACAACAATTCTCACTCCTAAGCAATTGGATTTTTGTATCTAATAGTTATTATATACTTACACTGTAGGATGCGGTGTCCTTAAAATACATGTATTTTGCAGAAAGGTATTAATTCAACCGTAGACTGTAAAAATTATAAAACTAAACTCTTCTTGGATAAGAGTTCTTCCCCATGTACTATTTGACAAATGTACATTAACAAAGCAACTTCTAATTCGAGACTCCTTCATATCTAACACACCAAAAATAGAGCAACTTTTCTAGATGTTCCATTTTTCTTGCAATAGCAAACTGCTAATGCTTTATTATTCATGTTAAATCAATTTTCATTAGTTACACCCTATCCTTCTGGCCAAAAAAAGATCAGGTTAGGCAAACAGGATTACTGCAAAAATAACATATCCATCTAGTTTTTAAGCAATATCCTACCATTACTTGTTTTCGCTCAGTTTTATTCATTGCTTTTATGGACCAGTGAAGAAGGTACTTTGCAAAACCATGTTTCAAAGGGCCATTTGCAGCTGTTAATTTTTCCAGCCCGAACAACTTTACATACTGTGCACTCTCCACTGCATTCTGTAATCTCTCTTAAACTTTGGGCTTTTTGAAGTCGTAAGGTGAATTTTCTGTCCATGGCACAGAAAGAGGAGTTAACTGAAGATCGCTTTTCCCTTAGCAACTGTCCAGCACCTATAGGAGCAGGGCAGAGACCAAGCTCCTTGCTTCATCGCACACCAGGTGCCCTGGCACTTACTATTTGCTCATGTTGTTCTCCAAAGCCTTGTGGAGCCTGCCTGCCTCAAGCAAGTAAAATGGCTCAGATCACCATGGTTTAATTTTAACGGCTTCCTTGACCAAGCTTTCTTCCTGAAAGCACGCCTCTAGTAAAAAGCCTTTATCTCTACAAAGAAATAAGATTCAAACTCTGTAAGAGTCTACACAAAGCTGAAAGAAAAATTCAGTTTGCTCCCTGAGCTACAGGCAAGAAACACACAGCACTGCTTAGGAACTACTTTGGGTTAAGAATACGCTTGTGTTTCCAGATATGTGCTCACCCATTAGCACTGTGCAGAAAGCAGCATGCCTGCTCCAGGGTACCCTTTTGGCTGGAGATGGTACAGTTAGCTCACCACAGCCAACAGCTCAGTTCTGGAAGCATGTACTTGGTGGCAGAAGAACTACTGGCTAATGGGCGTCACAGCCACCCTAACCCAGGAAGATCAGCATGAAAAGAACAGATGGAGTGACAAACTCCTGGGAAAAACAGGCAGCAAGGAGACCAGAGTGGAGAAAGGAGTCAAGCCAGGAACAGCAACCAGGAAAGATGATCCCCGAGACAGGCAGTAACCCCCAACACATCAAGTTCACCCACAACACTAGTGGAAAATATCAAATCAAAGTCAAATATAGTATGTAATACACCCTGTGTAGCTAAAGAGGTTTTTATTTCTTGGGTTTAGATCTGCAATCCTGATTCTCCTTGAACAACACTAGCCATAGCATAAAAATGTAAACCAAAACAATAAAACATAGCAGAATATTTTAAGATCAAAAATCAGGAGTGCCAGTGACACATCAGAAACTGCATGAGATCATACTTCTGAAGTCCCACAATATCCAACAGCAAGCACAATGTCTCCTAGGCACCAGCTGCTCAGTGAGACACAGTAAGTTAGCTTTAATTAAATTTAATTTCCTAGTCTTAAATCAGGAGTTAAAAACTGATTACACTGCTTCCATTTTCTTATAAGCCTAAAAAATACATGCCCTAAATACTGATTAATTCAACCACAAAGATTTGCACTTTAGGATAACTTCTACATCTACTTTTGTGTTTCAAAGCAATTCATATGAATATTACAGCCTGATTTAATGTGACTTGTTCCAGTAAAATGTGTTCACAAATGACTGGCGGAACATTAAGATTCATAAGACATAGACATAACAGAAAAAATGAATCTGTTGTACCCAGATCATAATTCTGAGAATGAGGGTATGATATTAAATAACCTAAAGGAAGAACAGGAGAGAAAGCAACCTCCCAGAATATGAAGGTAGTACAAAACGCATTAGGCTACTCTAATAAATTGTTCATCTCATTTGGTTTAATAATTTAATATGAACTAGATAAAACAGAAAAACCATTTAGGAATAAACAAAAAGCAATTTCAGAAATCTGTGTTCAGTGCCAGAAATAAGTGAGGAAATGAAGGGCAGCACAATCTAGCAGCACTTCTCTAAGCGGGGAGGAAGCCACACAAGTTCCACAGCTGCACCCCATGACCTTACAGAAAGAAGTCTGAGTGCAGAAACAAACACTAGCAAAGAAGCTTCACAGTCCCTTTCCTTCCCTAGCAAAATTCTGTCTGGTTTCAAGGGGACATTCATTAAAGCAAACTCCCAATGTTTTGCTTTGCTCTGAAAAGGCAAAAAAACCTATGAATTTTGCTGTGGAAAACAGCACAGAGGGAAGAAATGGGACTTTGACCGAGAATGAATGTGTTAATGTGTCACGAGAAGCTATCAAGTTTATTCCCCTCTGGCTTTGACTCAGGCGCAGAAAACTGGCTTTTGGTGTTTGGTTTTTTTAGGTGTCATGTGGAATTGGAAAGACAGCAGCGCAGGAACTAACACAGAGATCTGAATAACTGCATATTTTTCCCTCCCTTTCAGCATGACCATTACAAGACCACTAAAACCACTATCCCTAAACAGCAGCAAACGGACAGTTATTGCTGGTTTCAAAGAGTTCAGGTAGCGGTTTACTAAGGCTCTACAGTGATGACTGATGGTTCCTTTCTTGGGAGTTCACAGTACACACGGAACCAGCCTTTTAGGAGACAGCTGCCTGTCCCTCTGCATAAGGGGTAGACACAGGAAAAGTCAAATGATTTGACTGAACCAAGGATGCTGACCCTTACATCTACCAAATCAGAAATTAAGACTCAAGGCTAGAAGGGTATTTAAAAATGGTTAATTACTGTTCAGAAATAGGTAATTCTCTAGTTTCTGTTATGGAAATGTCTGCATTTCTTATCTCACTGTTTTATCCTTACAGCTCCAGCTGGAAGCTAAAACAGGGAAATGAAATCAAGGATAGACATCTAAAAGTGGCAACAGACCAGGTCCCAGGTTTGTTCAGCTGATGCGGCACCCAGATAAGGGATGAGCGTTTAAAACCCAGATCTAGAAGTGACAGTCATTGCTCTGATTAAAGGAACTTGCAGTCACATAGATCAAGCAGGCAGACAGCAGCTAAACATCTATCATAAGAGAGGACAGGGACACTACTGATTCAGGGAAGAAACTACCAGTTGATCACTCATGGCACATAATGAATTTACTAAATGCTCAAAAATTCCTCCTACCCAAACGTCCTAAAATAACAATCTGAAGAAAATAAATTCCAACCACAGTAGAACTGCAGGTCCTCCTTCAATTACAGGTCTCTGCAATATCTCCTGTCATTTTTATGAGCATTCGAATGAAAGAAGAGCTTGGAGAGTATTGTTTAAAAGCAGCGCAGGGAAAAGGGGGAGGGAAGAAGAAAAGAGCCTTGTAGAAATTTGCTAGCAAATATACAGGAAGATGCACATTCATAAGCTTAAATGAGGACTCCAAAGAATTGAATGCAGCTGTGCATAAAGCAACTGCAAAGCTGAAGAGACACAACTGAATTTCTTCAGTGCAAGAATTTCTGATTATTTAATATTCCTTTAAGAAACTTACAATCTTAATAGGCCCACAAAGGCTTAAAAATGCAGTGGGGAACCACAAATCTTACATTTTATGACAACCTTGGAGGACAAGCTGTTCTTACATAGATCTATTAAGTGGTTACAAGAGAGAGATTTTGAAAACTACTTTAAAATGAGATTTTCTCCTCACTTCCTGAAGTGGAACATTCACCATTACCTCTGCAAACATCATCTGGTTTTAAACCTGAGCAATAATTTCTAGTAGTCTTCTAGGACTACAAAGCAACTGTGCATTACTGAAGACGTGGCAGTTAACCACAGAAAGCAAGTTGTGTTTCTCTGTAGAGCCGAACTTGAATCAAACAACACTTTTCTTTTTTTCCAAGGGAACCTAAAGCGCATACATTTGTGTTTAATTTTTTAAGATTTGACTTGCTGGGTTCATGCTTTTCCTGCTTTGGCAACCTGAACAAGTAACTTGGCTGCTATCTGAGCAAAACTTTGTGAGAATTTAAGTTAGTCTTCTCAAATATACAGATAAATTTAGCTGGTGCCCTGGGCTCAGCTGTAACAGTTATTATTCTCCTTCCCAGTAGGTGCAGTGCTGCGTCTCAGCTTTAGTCTGAGAACAATGCTGATAGCAACAACTAAAACATCGGTGTGTTAAGTAATGCTTACCCTTATCAAGGACTTTTCAGTCTCATGCTCTGCCAGTGATGAGGGGCATGCAAAACCAGGAGGAAGCAGAGACAGGACACCTGACCCAAATTAGCCAAAGGGGTATTCCATACCACAGCATGTCATGCCCAGCATATAAACTGGGGGGGAGTCACCCGGAAGGCCAAGATTGCTGCTTTGGTCAGAGTGGGTATGGGTCGGTGGGTGGCGAGCAATTGTATTCTCTCCTCTTGTTATTTCCTTTATCATTATTAGTAGTAGTATTAATTTTATATTATACTTCAGTTATTGGACTGTTCTTATCTCAACACTTGGAGTTTATGTTCTTTCAGTTCTCTTCCCCATCCTGCCCAGAACAGGGAGCTAAGGAGGGAGTGAGTGTGTGGCTGCATGGTTCCGAGTTTATGGCTGGGCTTAAACTATAACAGCTGGACAGAACTGAAGAGATGGAACAGAAGATATCCAGAGAGATTAGAAACATTACAGAAAATCACTTCAGGCTCCTTTTGAACAATACAAGTTACATCACTTTTGAGTGTTTCTGTACACAGAAGCGCTCAGACTGACAGCAACAGCTACATCAGACACATCTAAGATCTGTTCCAAGATCCACGGTGATGAGAAGCACCTTCCCATTACTTCATACTTCTGCTGTCGATGCTACAGCAGATTCCACTTCCTGCTAACGAAGAAAAAGCCATACCTTCACTTTATAGTTCTCTGCAATGTATTTTAGTACACAAAATTATGGAAGCTATCTCAAATGCTATCCATTCACAAAGTAGTGAAGTGGGCAGGGAAGCTATGATAATTATGCTTATCACATTAGATACTATGGGAGTGAATGTAAAAATAACTATTCAAAATGGACAACTTACTTTTTAAAAATGGAGACACAAACAGCCCACACACTCATTTAAATTATGCAGTATTCCACTTAATCAGGCAAAAAAAATTATGGAGTCAATAAATGGATATTCTGTTAAACCTGTCTGATAGCTGAAAATCTTTTAATTTGAAATAAAAAACAGACCATGAAAAAGAACTTAAGACTTCTAATAAATGGAAATTCCAGGTATGTCCATAGGTTTGGAGACACCTTTATAAACCAGGCAGGAGAAATCAAAACTCTAGTGGTTTCCTACAGGTAAGCTAAAAAGTAGAAGCCTGATTTTACTACTCAGTTTCACTCCGTTTAACCCACCACATTCATAAATGTGAGCAAATAAGCAATAGTGCTTCATTCCTACTTTTGCTTAAAATAGAGTCTAATAATGCACATAGATATAATTCATTACACTTCCAGCTTGGCCTCTTCCATGTTCTGCTTCTAAGCCTTCCAAGCAGATCCAGACCCAGATCAGATCCTCCTCCAACCACTACATTGCAGTTATCTCCTCTCCAATGCTACCTAGAAGGGAAGTGTAATCTGGGAGAAGGAAAAGAAAGAAGACTGCATTCTCAGTCATCCTATTATGGAAAGGGCAGAGTCAGAAGCATGGAAAGCTTCTGTGCCTGAAATATACCTAGTATGGGCAGAAATATTGTACAAATCAACAAGAAAAGTTAAGTTTTCCAAACATTTTGCAGAAGTTTATAACTTGACCCAATTTAAGTCAAACCCAGCAAAAGGCAATTCCAAACTGCTTTAAAAGCTGTTTAAAATCAGAATAAGGAAGAATAAAATAGGTTAGAAAAGAGGTTTAGAAGAATATTTCTAAATGTAAACCAAAATCTTACCAAAACAAATTCAACTGGCATTAAAAGGTGACCTTCAGTCTAAATTTTGACAAAACTACAAATAACTGGGAAGACATTTTCATAAGGCTTGGTAACAGGCAGAGGTGCAAGTACCATAGATAAGGGTGATTCGGTTTCATTAAGGGATAGCTGGCCTTTCATACTGTCTACAAAGAGAGACAGAACTTCAAACAAGTAAGATAAGACATCTTCAAACAGACCTCTAACATGAGACTCTGATCCCTCTTACACAGAGACAGAAAAATGGTACAGAGACATCAAGCACGATGAAAACATTTACCTTAATTTAATCCAAATGTACATTTCCTGATGTTTACATTTTTCTATGAAATTTTACAATATTATTAGTATTAAAGAAATTTGTAATAAATAAATCGGCAAAAATAGGATTTCTAAAGTTTCATACTTTTTCAGGTCCTGTTTTGTTGGTTACTTACTATGTCTACAAAGAAAGCAGTTTCTAAAACTAGACAGCAATATAGACTTCCTGTCTGTACCTAAGTTTCTACATATGTGTGCACATAATCTTATAAATCGAGTATTAAAATGTTTGGAAGTACAACTGACTTCTATCACACTGCTCAGTTTCCCAGTCTTCTTATTGTCTCTATATGTTTTGTCAGCCAGATTTGTTTTTAAAGGTAGGTCATCTTTCCGAATTTAAGACATAGGAACTACAGGACTAAATATTTATTCAAAATACTCCAGAGTTACATATTGGAAACTACTAAGCACTTGATGTCTTTTAAGTTTTCTAAAGTGTTCATGAGTTTTACTTAGGAATGGATAGTTGAGGTGAGCAGTTTAAGTTTATATTAATGAAAATTATACAAAAACTATGGCATAAGACAGTATATTCTGCTACCTGTAACATGCTAAGTAAGCATTGCTTGAAAATAGCACAAAGTAAGAATTTTTATCCTATGATAAGCTTCAAAATTAACCTTTTTTGCTCTAATCCCCCACAAAACGTGAAATTTAAGTGGAAAGGTTGCTGCTGGTCTTCACATTCCACTTTTTTTCCTAAAATGGCTTAGCAGTATTTTCATACGCATACAACATACTAAAATTAAATTCAAACCTGAACATTTAAGCAAAGGCAAACAAAAAAAACAGGCCAAAAGAAATAGTTTTCAAATACAAAACACACAGGACAAGTAAAAAAGAAAGACGAAGACAAAGTCATATAAAAATCAGTATTTATGTAAAAAAATAATGCACTGCATATTGTAAAATCAGTCAATCACAGTATTCACCTTCACACAGATTTCTAGACTTTCAGACTTCAAAAAGTGACATAGCAAGCAAAAGAGACCATAACTACATGTGAGGCAGACTGCTTCCTAGGATCCATCCCAGAAACTCACACCCTGAGCCAGCAGGGAGATTAGGAGCAGAATATAAACTCTGCTTACAATGGAGTGTGTATTGTACTGCTAAAGCATTAGTCCAGCTCACATGGATCTGGGAGTCAGAGCAAGCCCACCTTTGACAAGGGAAGAGCCACAAAAATTTAGCTTCTAAAATGGGGTTGTGATGAAGGTGCAAGTCAGTGAGTGGATCCTCCAAGTTCAACACACAGGAACTTTTCTGGAATCCAAAAAACTCACTTTGTGAAGACTTCATCTCAGTTAGGCCAGTAATCCAAGTTCAAATATACTTTACAAATCAAATACATTTCATACCGTGCAAGTTTAAATAGTATTTTACCATAACACTAGAACTCAGCCTTTTTCTTCATGTTTTCCTCTGAAAAAAAGAAAGTTTGTAATACATAAACATTTTTTGTTTTCCACTAAAAGAACTTAAGAAACTAAAGAAAGCCACATCCTTGCCCATTGTAAATCACTATCAGCCTACTGCCAGTAATGCATTCATGTAGTTGAGGGTCTGCCCCAAAACTATTTTAAAGCCATGTTATTAAAAAATATGGTAACAGGATATATTCTCTAAGAAACTCATCTAATACACAGTCTGATGCAGCATCAGAACTCTTATTACAGCTCTTCACTTTTCAGTACTAAATACTCAATAATCATCAGGTAATAATTCGGTAAGGAAATACAACAGCAACAGCTTTTCACTGGTGGGGTTTTTTTCTACTTCCAAAATGCCCTATAAAGCTGTAAAACCATGTAATTTTAAGAAAATATAAGACAAACATCTTCAACCCGATTTTTTTTCTAAAATAAAACCAAAAAACCCACCCATCCTCAATTCTGCTCTATCTTTCGACCATGTTGAAACAAATGCTGTACATTAAAAAGTCTCTGCATCTACAGAGAAAACTAGTATCACATACTGGTATTAATTTCTCAGAACATCGTATTTATAGTGTGCAGTTAACATCTAAGATATGCAAAACAAGATTGTCAAAACAGTACTTCAACATGTAAGAGATGAACACATAAAGGCACATACAGATTGTCAATTATTATATCACATTTCTGTGAAAAGAGTGTTTTCTGCACTTGTAAACAATTTTGTTTACATAAAGGCTCACACCTTTTAAAGTGAGGTTAGTGCTGCTGCCTCAGTTATTGCTACATTCACAGTTTAACAGAATTTTAGGCAATGAGGTACACTCCCAAATAGAACCATCTTCATTTCTTCTTTGTTCATTTGATCATTAGAGAACTGAATTACACAGACTAAAACTACTGACTGTAGAAGCCAGTAACACCTAAATAACTGTATTAAAGATAAACATTAGCAGTGATTAAACTTCAAAAGAGCAAAAAGTCAGCTTTGCAGAAAAAAGTTCCTGTTCTTCATGACAAGAATATTTTCTTCATTTTTACATATGCTCGTAAACTTTTATCTGGGCACAGTGAGAGCCAATTCAAGCCATGTTAGAATTTTTGCACCTTCTGAGAAGTATGTTAATTCAGTCTCTTGGTTTAACAGCTTGAAGTAAAATCACCTTCCCTTTGATCTTCTGGCATGTAAGTCTCTTACACTTTTTGTCAGCTGCTTTATGAATACTTTGTATACTCTTCCACAGTATGTATGCATGGTTTTCCGTAATTCCAGTTCTAGGGGCTGCAACAGGGACTGAACCAGGTCATCTCCAAATGAATACTGCAAGAAAGTTAACAGAAGAAGATTAAAGCTCAACAGAACACAGAAGAGTATCATTATTCAGAGGGGTTTAAAGAGTTTTAAAAAATGCCTCTGCATGTTATATTTAATACACCTTAGAAAGCAAGTACATTTAAGAACTCATCTTCTTGCACGCAATATTTGAAAAACACCTCTAAATCAAGAAATACTCTCTAATGCTTTTAATAACCTTAACAAGTGAGATCTTTAAATATAAGCAAATGAAGATACTCAGATGGAACAGGAGGAAATTTGAAATTATCTTATTAAATTAAAAATTTACAGATCTAAAATGATTTCTAGCAATTTGTCTGTTAAACAATAACCTTCTTGTATGACAGATAACTTTTAAGGAATACACTTCTTATCAAATTATAATGAAATAGCAGTATGAAAAATGGTATTACTGAAGTGTCATTAAACTGAATGGTCGAACACATACAATGTTTAACATGGGGATGAAATAAAGAAGTCGTTAATTCAACAATGCAGTAATTTTTATAAACAAATGACAAGCTAAAACAGCATTTCAAAGTAACGTAATTTTGTTCATCTTATTACCACTGATCAGCAGCGTTCTACATATTTTCTCTGCTATATTCATAAACCAAATGAGATAATAAATAAAAAGAAATATTTTTCTTCTGTTTTTGACAATGCTCAAAGGAAACAAAGAAATCATATTTTTATGGAAACATATTCACTTTCTGTTCAATGAATTCTCGGACCCTCAAAAGTACTTTTCTTCACTTTTATATCCATATGACAACATGTAATAAAGCACCATTAAAATACAGTATTGATTTTTGAAGGTTATATACACACAATAGCTTGCTACATTAAAATGTGCATCAGTACTAAATTTTACAGCTCTTCAGTGAGTACACTGATGCAGCGATAAATAGTTTATTAGATGCCTTATTTGTAGAATGAAAAGAAGTCACTGCGCTTAATATTTAAAGGAACAGCAACATAGTAATACACTGAATTTCTAGAAAAGGTCAAAACACAGTTTAAACAAAAAAATTATTTTCTACAATCCAAATCTAGCTACAATTAAATGTTTAAATGTTGCTATAAATACACACAAAGTATGGGAAGAAGGTCAAGGGGTTTTTTTCTGCATATTAAAGTCTCCAGAAGAATGAAGCTTCTAGCAATCCCCAAATGCTTATACGAACAGCTTACCAAATGTATTTATTAAAGGAATGGGAATAAAGCCTTTTAAGTAGACATTGACAGCTACAGGCAATGTTTTAGAACCCTAACCTAGACATAGTCTACCCTATGCTTCAGAACATGCTCACCACAAAAAGAATACACTGGAATTCTGTCTAAGCAGTAAATGAAAAGCCTGTGAAACACTTAGCATCACTTACAAAAGAAAAAGAAAAACACCTTGTTGCAATCAAGGTATCAACAAAACCTACAAAAATACATGCAGCACTGTAGATGAAACAGATGAAAAAAGAAGCTTTTCACAAGTACAGTGTTGAAAGCACTTACGTTTTTTATCGCTTCATAGACAGCCCTAAAAGTTGGCTGTTTTTCATCATGGTAAACACCTCTGTTTCCATGAAGAATAAATATGCCCTCTTCTTCGGCTTCCTTACAATTGCTTCCATAGATGCAGTGGTCAGGGCGATAATTCCATTGGCAAGGAAAGACATAAAGACTTTCTGTGCAAAAAAATGAGAACTCTGGATTAAATACCAGCATAATTTCAGGAAATACACTAATCTTCTCCATTTTTTTCCTTAGAGCTGCTTCATAAATTTCTGTAGTTATTTTGAAATCTAACAGTTAATTACACTCTAGCAAGCTCCAATGCTAAGTAAATACTTGAAGAAAACAAAGCAGCAACAAGTCCCTTTAATACTTTCACAAAAAGCCTGTTAAGAGCACTTTCCATGATTTTTTAACATCATAGAAAAGATCAACTTTATAATGTTTGACTTTGAATCAATGTGGATTTACCTGGATTGTGGAAAAACATAATGTTCAACAGGTCCTGATCACCCCAGGTTATGTTCAACTTGTACTTCTTCAGCAGCGGCATAAGAATTTCTCCCCACTGTAATCTGACTGGTGTCATATCATTCTATTAAACAAAAAGCAAAATGACACACATTCAGGACAATTACTCCTATTAAGATGGAAATGCCCTACAGAATCGCAGTAATATGCTTTTCAAAATTACAAAGCTCAAATGCATAGATGATTTCTTCCTTTTAAACAAATTTGCACATCTAAAGAGAATAGTTACAGGCATTTCCAATATGCTTTCCCTCTCAACTATTATAAGGAAAATTATATGCATCTCCTACTTCTTATTTAACTGCCACATTAATTTTTTGTAGCCAAGATTTCCCTCAAACATCTTAAACCAGGAGTACTAAGGAATAGCAAGGGCCTTTTATACAGCAGTCGGATCTAACACAAAAAACTGTATTTAAGTAACGCACCTAAGTAGATGAGCACATTTCATGCATTTTATCACGGAGCACTAATATACACAGGTTTTAAAGTTAACTTCAAAAAATCAAAACAGATCAATATAAAATTAATTATTCAATAGTTTCAAACACATACAGCTGAAAAATACTGGCTACAAAGCAGTGTACAAAAAATAACAGAAATCCTTCAAAGGCTTTCAAAAGAATTTTCATTGAGTTGAACTGATTTTTTTAGTTACTGACCTTGAACTTCCACAGCAAAGGCATGACTTCTCATTAGCAAAAGGCAGTAAGACTCTAAATCAGCCACTGTAACTTAATTCACAAATTCTTGATTCAGTAAAATCACTTCAAAGGGAGAGTTCTCCAAGGTTTCGGCTGAGGAGGTGCCACTTGGAATAAACTGGCCCACACTGAACTCTGCGCCTTGCCAAACATGTTACTGTCTGCAGTGTAGCAAGGTTACACATTCTAAAGCTAATTTCTCATCTTTACACATTTAAGCTCAATTAGAAGAGAAAAGGAACAAGGTTGCTCACCCTGTACCTCCTACATCAGTTGGGAGAATGAGGATGGAGTAACATTTAAGTCCCAAAGACAGAGTATTCCTGAACAATTACAGGAGTGTACCCTCGATGCTTTCCAACCAAGATGAAAAATAAATAAATAAATAAATATATGTAGGTATATATATATATACACACATACACATATATGAAAAATTAGAACCCCAGTATGGTTTGGGATCCGTACACAGAAACACCATATTAAGAAACAAAATATTACCAGGCACGAAATACTCAGTTTAAAGCTATAGAATTTTAGAGTTTTTTAGAATTCTCAGAGCTTTCCACTGACTAACTTGAAAGTGAAAAAATTGGCAGTTTGGTTTTCAGTCTTTCCTCAAATCATTTCAGCCATCAAATATAAAGGGCTTTCAGAATTGAAGACTGAAGAAAAAAGAAACGCTATCAGATTTTAGACAAGAATTAGTACAAAAACAATCTATAGCTTATTTTATGTAAGAAGCTGAACACATTATTACAGTCCCTTCTGTCCTAAAAAATTTATGACTGTGATTGCCTGCAAGTATTAGATGAGAGCAGGCATAAGAAATGCACAAAAGAATTCTCCTCTAGCAAGAATTATCATTAGGCTCAGTACAATGTGACTAAACAGAAGAAAAACACAGCTTAATACCAAGCTGAAACCTTCCAAAAAGCAAATCAATCAGACTGAATCACAGCGGGTATATATTACTCTCTCACCTGAACCGTGCCATCCATAGAATTTTAGCCTGAGGCTTAAATTTAGACTCAATGCTAAGAATTAAAAATAGAACTAAATTAGCTCACTCATACTAGGATAATCATAGAATATACAGTAGTAAATAAAAGTTTTAGAGCAACCCACAGAAATATGACTTTATATTTTTAAAGTGATTATTTCATACAATTTTCATTTAACTTGTACTGTTTTAATAGCAGTGAAATCCAGAGTATACATACCCCAACAAGATGCAAAGTAGTTATAGCATTGCCAGATGTCTAGAAGCAATACTACTTGATAAATAGTGCTATTAGATTTAAGAATTGGAAACTGTGATATTTCGATACACTCTGCATAAACAGAAAAGTTATGTATTAATTTATTAAAACTGCCATGTAATGAAACCAGTGAAGGAATCGCATAGCAACAGAAACAGTTTGAATAGTTATTCAACCTCCTTCTTTAAAATTCTATCGTGATTTGTAGCACAGTCAAACAGTGCGAGAGGTAGACTACTCAAGTTCAATCAAAATTGATGACAGAATTACTTTTCAAAAGTTACTTAAGCAAAATATGAGAAAAATAACTCTACGACAGCTTCAGGATTTCCAGAATACAAACGCCCCCTCCAACATTCAACAAGTTGCAAAGAAGGATAAAGAGGGTTAAGAAGAAGACACCCACAGTGGTAGTGGGCATTTCTGTGATGCCAGTAAGCTGGTACAGACAGGCTCTTACTGAACCCTCAAAACTCTATGTTTTTTGAATGGAAGAAAATGTGTAAGAACAAAATATACACAAGGACATTAAGATATTCTCCTATATGGTGGGGGTTTTGAGGAGGTTTAGATACTGTGCTGTTATTAGTTTGGCCATTATTGACTGTCCCAGAAGACTTCTGCCTGGCCAAGGCTAAAGTCAGACTTAAAAGAGCTGTTACATATAGCTTGTAGCAACCCAGTATTACCTTTATCTTAATTCTAGTAAGAAAATATAAAATGGAGGGAAAATATTCATATCATGCAGCAATATCTAAAACTGCAGCTGTGTCCCACAAAGAGTTGACCAATTTAAGGTTTCTTTCATGCCAAATGAGAGCAAGCCCATTGGGCTTATATGGATAAGAAGACTATCTTCTTGCATTAACAGTGTACTGCTAATACTTACTAGATGGTTTTTTTGTGAGATAATTTGCTTCACTAACCCAGCAGAAAGATTTCTTTTTCCTACTGTTACCAAATTTACCTGAATCATAGAAGGGATCGACAAACACCAGAGGCTAGGACAAAGTAAATAACAAAAGCAGGAAAAGCAGCAGGTAAGAGATAGGAGCTTTCCTTTTAAAAGGAGTTAGCTCTTGCACAGGCTCACCTTGTTTCCTGGATCTACAGCCTTAAGCAACACTGAATGGTTAAAAAAAAAAAGTGTATAATGGCTTAGGTCTCAAAATCTCTCTGAACTTCATGTTTTGGGCTTTTTTTGGTCTGAAGTATACCCATGAATCTCTCCTTCGCATACACTATCTGGAGTTATTTTGTGTGTGGCTTGTTTGATTTTCTAAGAGCTCTTTCATTATTATGACTGCTCACATCTTAGGCACCACAACTAAGTTTCTTAGTAAATTTGCTCAAAGTCATTGTTCTCTATTCACAAAGCATCACTGGTCTAGGACTTTTTCTTAAAACACCGTATCTGCGGTATTTGCTAGTATCTGTTCCAGTCTACATGTACAGGAAAAATTCTAGAAGTTATTACCACCTCTTCCATCTCCTAAATACTCCTACATGCTTTACATTCCCATTTTAATAACCACCAGAAACTCATTACTGATTTTAGTCTTATGTCCAGTTTGCACTGTTTAATGACATTACATTAAAAGACATGTGTGTGCATGTATCTATATATATGTATGCACATGTGCTCATATACAAAGTGCATATAGTCATAATGTATATATACAGACAGTCTCAAAATACACAAGACAAATAAGACAGATAGGACCAGGAGTGAAAACTTCCATTAGGCACCAAAGATAGGCAAGTAGCTAGGACACTCATCTAAAATGAATAGACCTGACAGCCCTGAGAAGATTGAGGCTTGAATAAGTAAGTGGATAAAAGAAGACTTAATCCTGAAACAATACATGGAACTACAGGTTTTCTCCAACTCAGGTGAGCACTATAAATACTGGTTAAAGTCTCCAGTTCTTTTTATTTATTCATCTTCTGGTTCCTCCTGACTTTTACAAATCAATGTGACAACAAAAGAAAGATGCTTAAGGCACCAAACAGCTCCAGCCTGTCATTTCTTCAGCCCAAAATTACAATAGACAAAGAACCTACAGTTTTAAATCCATCACACTGAAGGAATATCCCGATCCAAAGTTTCCACTATTTAGACAAGTGCTCTAGCCACCCAACAGTCATACAAAAAGGTCTATAGGCAGCTTTTTAAGGATACAAAATTTCCTAGAACTTATATACTCTGAGGAATTTGTTGAGTCTCCTGAATGAACATATACAAATTTGACCTTCCTGTAAGTAAATGAAGCATTTTCTAGTTCTACTGTATTTGACTGGAACAGTTAATGGGACACAACGTTGGAAGCTTGTGCATCTTAGGGACTTGTGATGCTCCACAAGCTTGTGGGACCACACACTAGGTACTAGGGGAGCAAAAAATTAAATGGTTCCCCTGCTGAGAGGTCTCCAAGTCAACTTCTCAATAATCAATATTGTATAACAGAAACTTATTTCCTGCTTAGTTATTACCTTGGCTACACTATCTAGATCTGAGAGAACAGTAAGTCAGGCACTATCATTCCTAAGTTTTGCATAACCTAGTAGCTCCCTAATTAGACATCCTCAAACTGTTCTGACTGGGCTAAGCATGCTACTACAAGCCTGATATTACAGGACACTTCCCCAGTGTGTCCCAATAGGTGGAAAGACTAAGTCAACAGCATGAACCCAGTTCATGAGGTAGTCTCCCATATAAAATACTTCTGAGCCTTCCAGTACCAAAAACTGCACACTGATAAATATGCTGGTCACTGTCAATAAGGTCTAACAAGAGTCTAAGCAAGCCAGTCACACTGGAGCAAGTATCTATCTCCACAAATTCAGAGCCTGAACAAACAACAAACATAATACTTGCCAGAAACATACAAAACAGAGGCAGAACACCTGGATGCTTAGATGCTCAGCATTTGTATACAGGGGCCTGAAAGACACAGGGGTAAGGTTTTAAAATCAAGGAGGGTATCCATTTCAAAACACTTCAGCTGAACCAGAAAATCCATATATGCCAAAACACCCAGCATCTGAACATTACATCTGTGTTTCTTGCTCAACATAATCAGACTAAGACTCCAGGGAAGAGGTACAGGATCATGAAAGCAGGGGTAAAAGAGGTACAGGATTAGAAGGAGGAAGATAAAATTAATGCAAGAAATAACTTCTTAGCAACCACGTTAAAAGCTGTACACAATCAAAAATTTAAAAAGCAGCAAAAAAACACTCAGGCATACAGAACCAACCATCTTTTTATTTTTCCTTTTTACTTCTTTAATACTTTCAAAGAAGAGTGAAAGAACATTTCTTGATTGGCACTGCTAGTCTCAAATGTTTCAGGTCTAGAAACAGTGCATGCATAAGCATTCCTGGACAAATATGAAGTTCAAAAGACATGCAAAAGCAGGGGCCAGAAGTATACCTGCATCAGAAACAGAAGGGGAAGTTTAGGTTTGAAGTGACAGTAAAGCCCTGGGAAGAATTCCAAAGAATGATGACTAATAATTAAGGGCAGAAAATGCTGTATTTCTAACACTTAAAACAACTGAAGTGAAGCAGAGGAATGGCTTAATTGCCACATATATATATATATAAAAATATATATAAATAAAATCTTTTGTTAACTAAAGCCATCAGAAAGGGCTTTGAATCATGTGCCTTGCTATTGGGAAGCTTTACTCTGCTTCTGCTTGTGCAGCACTGGGTTGCTCACTCCAGTCTCAGTTCCTTTCCCTTAATTGTGTGAATGCTAAGCCTGCAACTCATCAAGCAGACTTGCTTAGTACACCACATACTGAACAATTTGAGAAAGAGCATCAAGATTAATGTTTTCAGGACAATTCAAGACTTCTTTTTGTTCTGATTCCTCACTACAGAAAGTCCAGTGGCCCACTTAGCCAGAAAGTGTATATCATGTTATCTTACACTGAAGTTTGCCAGCAGGATCCTGAGAAAAGCATATGGATTTGTGCCTTGTCTTAGTTGAGGAAAATGCTCCAGCCCACTAATATCAAGGAAAAGCAAAAAAATTCCATTTTGAATTTCTAAATATTCATTAATTATTTCACCTACTTGAATCCATATGTATCAACTTAAATTCTAAGAAACCACCAGTTATAGGTGTTAAGGAGAAATGACTTTATATTTTCCTCTAGAAAACTGCAGTTAATTTGGAAGACAATTTTAGTATCCTACATTACCTATATACTGTCAAAAAATGTAACTGCAATTTTGGTAAAATTGCATCAAGTTTCCAATAAGTTGATAATTTCAGTTACACTGAGAAGCCCAAGCAGAATTCTGACTCAGTTTTTATAAAACACCTACCTTATCTCAGAGTTTACCACACTAAAAAAATGAAATGCAAAAATACACATAGAAATGCATTGTCAGAGGTTAAGATACAGTTTTCACTCGCATATTTTTCTCATTATACTTTTCAATATTTTTATTTCTACAAATACTATAAGCAGGAAAACAAACAAATAACAAAATAGACAACATTCCACTGATATACAGAGAGATGCTTTCTTCTTGGGGAAACTACATCTATATATTGTAACTACCAGAACTTCCTACTTTAACTACAACTGAGATAATCCAATCTACATTTATCTTAAATTTTCTGTATTTCCATAACAAAAATACATAGCAAGAATGTTAAGATAAAAGTTAAATGTTTCTTCAGTTGGAAATCAGGGAGAAGCAATGTCTACTGCAAGTTTACCAACCCTGGCAGTGTTCAAGGCCAGGCTGCACAGGGCCTTGGGCAGCATGGTCTAGTGGAAGGTGTCCCTGCCCATGGCAGGGCGGTTGAAACTAGATGATCTTAAAGGGTCCTTTCCAACCTTAACCATTCTATGATTCTAAGTTTATATTGCCCCTCTTAAGGGTGTACCTTCCTATAGTTTTAATGCATCATTACTTTTCCCTAATCAAAGTTCTTAAACAGAAAATACTTTTTTTCCCCCAGCATAATCACACAGCACTGCTTTGTTACTTGTGTTTCAAGGACTGAAGAAAAAGCTTCCGATCTGTGAAAGAATGATCATTTCTGCTGCTGCACGCACTGCTTTAATATGTTCATGATGAATTTATTTATCTACAAAAACTTTGACTTCAAAGAAAAACAGAAGATTCTTAAGGTGATAATCTCCTAGGTTACAATGTAAAAGATGAAAATTTGGAAACCGCAGTTAAAACGGCTTACTAAATGTTCTAGCACCACCTCCTGGTCACACTTTTACACTCGTTTTTAAAGGTCGTTTACAGTACATGTTAACTGTTTTCTGGGATCTCTACAGTGAAGAAAAAATAGCAGAGTATCTACTGACAAATGGAATTTACATCAGACTGTCTAAAAGTCACAGGATCTCTCAGAACTAAGAAAAATAAAAACAATCGAACACACTTGAAATACAGGAATTCCAAGTCTTATAGCGAATGACATTTAAAAAACACAAGTTAGATACCATTTTAAACACAGTGTATTTTTAAAACATTATTCCAGTTACAAGAAAACAGTTGGAAAAATGCTGTCGCCCATGAATTTGAAACAGAATCAAAATTAAAAGATGTAAAACTGTGGAAAATACAACAAAGGCAACACGCGTACCTTGAAATACTTCCTTCTGATCCGTGTCATATTCATTAACATGACTCCAGAATTTATTCCAGTTACTCCATAGTAGGGATGTCTAGCAAAGCGATTATACCACCCAATACGAGGCTCTTCATGCTCCGGTGCCATTGCAGCAATTTGTGTGGAGTTGAACTTTCCCAGAAAAGACCAAATATCATCAACAGGTCTCAAAAACAGGATGTCAGTATCAACATACAGTAGTGAATCCACATTTTTGAGGATTAACTGCGAGGGAAAGAAATTTAAAACCAAACTGAAGTTTTATTGAGTTTATCTTCATAAAGCAGAAGTTGCCATTACACAATGAAGCTTGATACATTTGTAATATGCAAATAAATTCGCTCTGGACTGACGGTTTGCAGTTAATAAGTTTGTCATCATTCCATCTTTTCTCATTTTGGAAAATTTTCGTAGACTGAAACCAAGGTTTCCTATAGATCAGTAATGCAAAAGCACTCAGCCTGTATTTTATATCCTGAGGCTCCTCAGAAGTAAGTGACAGGCCAGGTGAAAAATGACCACAGCAGGAGCTCCTACCTTCCTCCCGTGTCCCCGCTTTCTAATAAACAAGGGAGAGGTGTGAGGGAGCCCCAGATGAGACAGTATTTGGGAGACAGTTGACATTGTTCTGCCAGCCTTAGGTTTCTGAAGTATCCTAGATGAGCAAAGAAAAGGCCGCACAAAACACTGGCAACAATAGCCCATTTCTTGTTTCATACTAACAGTTCTCAGACCCAAGGATGCAGGGGATTAGGTGTGATAAATTGTTACGTCTGAGAGGATGACATGACCTGCACCTCTCACTGAGGATACGGTGCCAAATGCAGTAAATGAGAAAAGGACTCATTCTGCAATGTACTAGTGCCACGGAAGAAGGGTTAAATTCAGAGAGTTTTTTCAGGATGTCACAGAAGTAACTTTTAGGAGGAGTAGTAGTCTCTTAATTGAAAACTAAGCAGAAATGAGATTAACAAGACAGCTTGATGCCTCATAAAGAGGCTTCTGTATTGTCCTATTACAGAATAACTTACTGGCAAGAATAGCCTCTGTGAAGCACACGGCTTAAATAATTTCTTCCATTCCGTTGCACTCTCAGTTGGAAATGTTATCGGATATAATGTGTAATTAACTTTTCCTTCATAGGGGAAGCCATCAAGCTATGTGAAAAGAAAAGATCATAAAAATTACTTCAGTTCAATTACATTACAAAAAAGAAATCAATCCCCCTTTCAAACTGATAATTGAACACAACTGCAAGACCTCTCTTCAATAACAGAAATGCTTCCTGAACTACAAGAATCTGTCAACTATTCAAAATACCTGAGCAGAAAGTGGCACCTGCAGGCCACTATGCAGAAAACATAGATCATATACAGAAGGAACAGCAAGTAAAATAAACTAATATTTACAAAAAGCAGATACATCAAAATAAAGCTTTTTGCCCTCTTGCCTAGTTTTTACAGGAGAAATACCAATGAAATCTCTCAATTTAAAATAACCTTACCCAACTTTTGCCAGTTACTGTTTGCATGACATTAGTGTGCATACATTTGTATTATATACTAATGTGACCGTATATATTAGTCAGCTTGTAATACTGCTTCTCCAGTCATAACGTTATATTCATTAACTTGACCTTACTAAAATTAGACATAACCATATGTACCGCTTTCAAAGACCGATGTTTCACTTTGTTTAGGCAATGTAAGGCTGACTCACACGGTAAGCACAGGGACAAAAAAAGGACAGATCTCCATTTTCTCTTGTAAAGCCAACCTCAAATAAACTCACACGAGATAACTGGTTTGTGTTTAGAACACTGGGTTTGTATTCAACAGATTCAAGTATTTAACAGATTCAAGGTGACTGAGGAAATTTTGATCTGTCTCTACAAGAAGCTTTGATATCTGCAACTGGCATTTTTCTGCAGGAAATGAAGATTCAAAAATCCCCATCCAACATTAGAAAAGACTTGCGTATTACTTTATTTATAGACCTACACATTTCTGTCACTATATCCAACAACTACTGCCCAAGAAGCAGAGAAATTGTTACACATCACTCAAACTGTACTACAAATTGATTAAATAAATTATTTGGGTACTTACTATGCCTTTGAATCTCTCATGCAACTGGTCCTCAGCAAAAATATGAAACTGGAGAGGTTTGATGCTGAAAATAATGGCTGACCTCAACATAGTAACAGTCTCCTCCAGCCTTTCACCACAGGCAACCACTGCTAGATGCATTTTCTCAGAAGGGTGTGTCTTCATATAATCATATCTGATACAAAGATATTTTTTCATTTGGCATCATTTCTAGCACAGGCTTAAAGAAAACTCTACCATTTACTGCTGCATGTAATTTAATGAAATATCCTTTATCATATCTAAACCAGCAAAGGGTAACTCAAACAGAACATACAAACCACAGCATGACACCTCATATACAGGTTTACATTTAACCTAAACTATTCTCATATTCATTCCCACCATCCCAGCCTATGAGAGAAAAACAAGGTATGGAAGAGCTGCACAGAAACTAAATAAACATTTATTTTCTTCGTAATTTTGCCATCCAACACTAGCAAGGAATTCCATCCAAACAGTTAAACAAACAATTAAAAGAAAAATCACATGAAGTTACATCAAAATGTGAAAGACATTAAGTCTATGCATGAGGTCATTTTCTCCTCTTCCCTGGACTCAATACAGAGATAGGTAAACATGATAAATATCGCAGAATTAAACTCAACAACAAAAGTGAAAAAAGCCCAACTTTTAAGGAGTTCTGTTAAGAACATTTTTGAATGATCTAGGTGCTTTGTCTGTTTTCTGTCCTTTTGTCAAACCCATGCTTCAGTGCTTCTCCTAAGCACTGGCAAAATGCTTCTTTCTTTCTCCTCGCCTTCCATCGTGCAGCAGTACAACTTGGATTAGAAAGCAGGGAAACTAATAGCTCAAATGGCCTTGTGGGATGTCCCGGTGCTCCCAGTAGTTCTGGAAAGTCCCTTAGGTGCCCTGACCACATGCATTGCCTTTGTCCTTGGGGCTAAACCACTGCAAGGTGTGGGGACTGGGAACTTCTTTATTCCTGAAGACAGCTCCTGTCCAACAGTTACAGTAAGGAGCGCCTGCTATGTAGCATACAGGACACATTCAGAAGTTATTTCATTATTTTAATACAATAGGCTAAAATTATTATTGGGTAAATACCATCAGCCTGGTGGCAAACACAGTGGACATACTAAACCTAAACCCATGTATTCCTGGATTTCATCTCTTTAATTAGTCAGAAAAACAGTCAGCGGTTTTAAACACATGTCAACTCAAAGCCAATCCTCAAAACAATATCCTGTGCTTGAGCTAATTACATGGACTATGGGAGGAGGAGGTCTAAGAGAACTCAAGAGTATCTAAAGGTTTAAATTACAAGTTTAAATCCAAGTTATTCAGACAAAAAGAGAAAAAGAAAATGAAGTTAGAAAATACTTCCCCAGCCTACTAATAGTAGAGAAATTCTTGGCAAACATACCAACTATTCTTAGAAACCTGCCAAAGAGAGAGACACTTCCAACAGAAATTAACAGATGTGATTATTAGCAAGTAATCTCCACCCAATTTTTATGTAACTAAAACATTTAGATGTGTACAAGTCTTCCCTTAAGCTGATAACAGATATTATGCAAATATGCCTTTTTTCTTTAAGGCATGGAGCAGCAACACACACCAAGTTCCATGAGGCAAAATATAAGCAAAGTTATCACTGTTAAACTGCTGAAGTTTAATGCCATAACAATAGCTGCATTTAAAAAAACACTGAGTTTTGGAAGAGTTTAATGCCCTGGAACTAAAAAACTCCAGCATCCCAGGGATTTATGATTAATAAAGTTATAATTAGAAAGTGCAGTCTGTCTTAAGTCAAGGTTTGGGGCATTATGAAAAATCACATGGGAGAAAGACCTCATAGGTAAGTTTCAGATCCAAAACAGGACGCCTAAATGAAGATGCTGACATATGAGATTGTATCCAAAGTCTCAATAAAGCCAATGAAGATCTAGTCAGCAGCATACAGAGCACAAAAAGGAATTAATCTTATTTCAAAAATAAATACCTAAGGCTTGATTCCAAGCCGTCATTTAATAAGTTCTAGAACGTCTCACCTGACCTCTGGGTGCCAGTCCAAAAGAACTGGGTGTCTCAAAGACCACGTATCTACTAGTCCCCAGGAGATGTGTAGGACAGCCAAGGGCTTCTCAATTAACACCAGCCATTTATTTCTCAGCAACTTAATGGCTTGTCACCTGGATCATTCTCTATGCTCTTTCAATTTCAATGAATGCTTAAGACCTACTTGACATAGACACCTATACATGGACTTCTGTATTCGGATGATTTAATCCACAGACTAAAACCTTTTCTAAGTCTTGCAGAAAAAAAAAATAAATAAAAAATGAAGAATTAGTTCAGGTTAACAGGAAAAAAAAAGGAAACTAAAATCTTGAAATGTAACTAGGCATGCCCATTCAGACCTTTACACATAAAGCTAATTTTAAACATTACACCATGTAGTAAGTAGCTAGTTTAAAAAGCACAAAGCAAGCTGACTGCGATGAGGGTAGCTGAAACCCAGTAAGTAGCACACTGCTGCAGTCTGAACAAGCTGCAAACAGGAGATTAGCCACATCACTAATCCACTGAAAAGGGAATTACAATAACTAAGCCCTGCAGCCAGAGAGCTTACAGAGATAGTGCAAGGTCATGTGATAAATAAGGACACAACTTACACAAACTGCACAGCTGAAAGCCAAGTGCCTGAACCACATGTAACACATGGCTTTCCATGAATAAGGTATGATGAAAAGTATGCCAAAGCAGCTCTACAACACACTGAGTTTCAAAGACTATTATTTGATTATTTCTACATCGAGTGACATCTGTGAATGAAAGAACACTTCAAGCCACACAACAAAAAATAGACTGATCACATTATAACGCTTTTACAGTCATTTTGTTCACACAATCTGTTCTATGAGTTTCTGACTTCATTACTTCAATTTTTTAAATCTGTGCTTAAAAATATTTTTTTGAAAAGGCAAAAAAATATTTAGAAAAAGCTAGTAACAACGGAATTTCAGCTTGCACAATATGGGGAACAGCTGGACTCAAATCCATAAGTCCACAACACAAAGCTTTATCCCTGAAGCAGATGGAGCAATTGGAAAGAACAAGCTATCATTCTCTCTGGGGACTATCCACTAAGAAGGGCATGAGAAGTCTCCGAGACATATTATATGGCAGGAGAAGTTATGAAGCTCCAGAATGGGTTCAAACTTAAACAGGGGAAGTTTAGGTTAGATCTAAGGAAGAAGTTCTTTACTGTGAGGGTGGTGAAGCACTGGAACAGGTTGCCCAAAGAAGTGGTAAATGCTCCATCCCTGGCGGTGTTCAAGGTAGGCTGGACAGAGCCTTGGGCAACATGGTCTAGTGTGTGGTGTCCCTGCCCATGGCTGGGGACTAGATGGAACTAGATGTTCTTAAGGTCCTTTCCAACCTAAAACATTCTATGATTCTATGAATCGTAGCTCTTACTCAAGACTCCAGGAAGAGACAACTTTTAGTGATTATAAACTGCATTTGACTTCCCTGCATACATACCACTGGCAATCACAGCCTCCCTTCTAATCATCAGGTCTCAGAGCTGCTCCTCTCCCTACATATACATCTCGCTTCACACCCAGAGGGAAATCATTGCCCCATCTTCATCTAGGGATGCTAACTACTCACCTCTTATGCTAATCCCCTGCTGTGAGCATCTTCCATCACTTTTTCCCTCCTCCTGCTACTGGAAGCAGCATAAAGTTTAAGTTGTCCAGCAGAGTTTATCAGCTTGAGCTCTGCAGTCTCACCTTCAATACTAAACGTGCCCCATCCACTTGTCTCACTCCTTTCCTCCATATTATGCCTACATGACTTTGGTCTTTCCCCTAATTGCCTTCAGATTTATCCACTCTTAACTATATCCTTTTCTCCCTCTCCCTCCAAAATTTTCCAGCCTTTCTAACTCTCTTTCCCATCTTCCCTCTACTGCTCTCTGTAGTTAGTCATGCAACTACCTCAACAGAGGTCTCAACAGAAGACAAGGAAAGGAAAACCTTGTTCATTTACACAGCCCTGGGTCTCGTATAACTAAGATTTTTTTACACAAGATTTTTCAGCAACACATTTCTTTATCTTTTTTTTAGCAGTTCAGTAGCTGAGTTTACCATGAGCAAAATAAAAAGTATTTTGCCAGAAGTGCAGCTTGTCTGAACCTGAGCAAGTTTGGTGTAAAAGTATCACAGCTCCGGTATGAGAGCAATACCATTATTGAACCTCAAAATCGAGGTTCTGAAAGTGTTAAGACACTTTCCTAAAAATCTTCAGAGGCAACATGGGAAACACAAAAATACAAATGAAGATTTCTTTATGCATGTTTCTTTCTAAGTACTAGTAGCCTGATGTTTTGGTGCAGCAGTACTTAGTGGAGAAGCTGGGAAAAGCAACAACAGAGTGAAACAGAAACTGTATTTTAGTAAGGCTTTTGAACGGACTAAAGGAAAATTTGACAGCCCTGATTTCTAAAGAGAAAAATAAAATAAACCTCCAATGATGTGGGAGTCCTCACTCCTGCAGGGGGAAAACAAACCAACCAACCACAAAAAACCCTACACCAAATTCCAGTAATTAAAATGGAAAAGCAAAGAATGCACCTGTAATCCAATAGAAGTTACTAAGCAGGAAGCCATGACAGGGATTTGGGCGTTTAGGGACAAATAAGAGAACTTGATTCGTCTGAGGATATTAATTACATGAGTGGCAGGGACAGCAGAAATAAATTAAATAAAACACTTGAGAAAGCACATGACACATACTCCCATGAGTTTAGAAAACACATTTCAGATAATCCACTTTGACACTGTGACAGCAAAACCATACACTTTAAAACAGGCTGCTCCAGCAGTGTAAGGTCAGGTACAAGCCTTGCTCTGAAGCATTTTGTGTTGAAGTGTAGACCTTCATCCTGCAAGAATTAATTCTGCTGTGGGGTTAATAACCTCTGACAGAGGAACACAGCTGGATATACTCAATGAAGCTGCTACAGCAAGACTTTTCAGAACCCGTCTGTCAAAACACTGCCTTATGTACACCATGACACACTGTATATTAAACTAGAATTTCTAGGTCAATTAAAATTATGAAGTAATAATTTGGTAGTAAGCTTGAGAGGTATCTTTCGACAGGTTGCTCTCTTCTAGAACTTTCACTGCACCACAGCTAAACTGCTTGGGGAAAAAGAGAACCCAAACGGCACTGATGCTAAAATACTCATCAATTCCATGAAAATCTTAGCTCTGCCCCTTAGACTTGGCACAAGGCACCATAGGAGGGGTTCTCCTGTGCAAGTTTAATGTAGGGCTCTCCTGTTCTTGTTCTTATGTAACACACAGAGCGCACAAGTGAGAGGGTACCAAACCCTCAGGAACACCCAGATATAAGGAATCCCTTACACAAGTCCATCTAATCTGCGACCATTAAGCCAGTCCCAATCCTAGCCTGCTATATACTGAGGTCACAGCACAACAGCTGCTTCTGCGGCATGCACAGACTGCCACATGCCAAGCTCCAACCCTTCCAGAGCAGCTGCAGCATTACAGGATCTAGCGTGACCTGGGTACCAGGTTCAAAGAGCTGTCAGTGTGTCTAAGGACAATTTAATTTTTCTCCCTGCTTTTAAACCACATTCAAACACAGCGGCACTGTTGCTATGGAAAGCCACAAAGAAACCACAGTCAGCCTTAATTCTGTGTTGCACACTTTGTGCCTTTTTCCCATCTGTTGATGTACTACTAAGAACACATCTAGGGATCAACAGAGAGCTCCCTGTTCAACTTCCCTGGCAATCAAGCTGTCCTCTCCTATTTCCTTAACATGGCTGGGGAAGCCAAGGAAGGAAAGATTAACATCCAGGTACTAAGAGCACAAGAGTGGTATGAGTAACATAAATTGACCTCAGTTGTCCTTTCAAATTCTACTCTGGCCCACTGAGGAAAGGAATTACCATTTTTAGTATAATTGCATTTGGTTTGAACAGTATAAAAACATTTGTCTTTTTCTGAGAAAACTGCTGCATCTTAACCTGCACCACTAGTTTTTATATACAGCCATCTCCATATTACATAATGATAATGCAAGGATTATTTTGTAGCTTACAAAAAAAAAACATTTTAAAAATCATTCTACATCAAAACAAGTTTTCCTACACTCATTCTGACAGAGCAACAGCCTTGCTTTTCTTTGATCTTTTCTTCATATGGTCTGGAACACATATGAGGCATGCAATATTCAGCTTCCTAAACATGGTTGCTTAATAAAGTCTTTGAGTCCTTCCACAACATCATTAAATTTTCCTTGATATTATAACCAAATGGACTAGGTTGCCAGGCTCAGCTGTGTTAAAGTTGTTTACACTTACGAAAAGAACAAACAGAAGCCTGCCGCAAATGTTTTTTCTTCTTCAGTATGAAAAGCTACCCACATTATCAGTGCAAGTATTTCACCCATGCAAGCTTTTTGACAACTAGCATGGAAAATGCAAATTATATCCATTAGAATATGCAAGGAAAATATTTTCCTATAATCAGCCTCCATTATTTCAAACCTGGCATGATGTACCTCAGAAAAACAAATGGTAGCTGTGTAAATACAAAAGAAATGGCTTATTTATTGCATCCTTTTTTCTTTTAATGCTTTGTGTTTGATCTAAATCAATGAATCAAAACACAAATTGATCATTAAAGAGCCTAACTGAGCAGCCTTTAGTAATCAGAAAAACAAACAGGCAGAGTGAAAAGGCAACAAAGACTACACTGATTAAAATGCAACTGTTAAACCATTTCCACACACATATTAGAAAGAGGTTCAAGGTAACTACAGAAATTATCCGGATTTGAAAGTGATGAAAATTCCAGTTTTTTACTCAACTTCTTAGCTCTCTGCTGCTGTACTGAATTAAAAATAGTTCATAATCAGAGCTTAGTTTGTAAAAGTATGCTAATGATATAGTGCACATGATGTTCAAGTGTCATCTATTCAATTAAACACTCAATTAGAATATTAGGTTGGCAGTTACAACATATTACTCATTTAAAATTTGACTACCGAAGTCCAAAGCCCCATCTTCCAACGAGCTAATTCACTTAGAAGTCCTGGTTTTCAGGACTGTCAAAATTCATCTCAAGATATCAACACAACCTGGACTTCAATATGCTTCAAAAATGGTGAAACTCTTTTTTTTTTTTCCATAGGTAATGCAAGTTAAAACCCACTTAGAAGCAACATCTAACAACTGAAATCAGGCAGGTCAGATAGCCATAGTAATGACCCCGAGAATGTCTTCTTAATCAGTCTCAGTTGGAAATAAGTAAGCATACCAGCTACATGACACTCAGCACCTTGAAAGGTGTATTATAAGATATGCATCATCTAAATCATGCAAAACCTGAGCTTCATGTTATCTTTATCAGCAGTTTTTAAATTCTTGATAAAATCTATACCCTGTGTGTGAAAGTGACCTCATGCTTCCTCTACCAATGAGAAAGTCTAACAAATATTCTGTACCAAGAGCACAGCACAAGACATCCTGTCTCAATAACGTTGATAATCAGAATGGTAATAAATGTGGGGTAGAATAGTTCCAAAATCCGTCCTACATATAGCATAGACAAGACATTTTACAGTGATGCTTAAAGAGACAAGATCCTTATTATCCATTATTAGAATTAGCAGCTGTTCAGAGCTCATCAATCTAAAATGGTGTTGAATTATTAGCTAATAATTAGCATTATTAGAATTAGCAGCTGTTCAGAGCTCATCAATCTAAAATGGTGTTGAATTAGCCATAGCAAGAGTCATTCTGAAGCCTTTATATACAGCTCCCCTAAAAAAATTATAGATTACTCTATAGGTGTCCAACACTTCTATTATACTAATTTGAGCCCTATAAATCCACAGAAGATTAGCTGTCACTTCACACTTTATACACCTACAGGCATTCAGAGGAAATGACACAGCAAACTGCATTTCAAAAATGTCTATGCCAAGTTCTTTCTCTCATGGATGAACAAATCCCTGTGGTTCTGATATCCAGGAGAAAAACAAAAAGCCAACTGGAACTTTAAGTCAGAAACAGAGAGAAAACAAGCAAAGTTTTTTCAAAGAGAAGAATTAAAAATCCAAAAGCTGCAGGACTACCTTCCAATGCTTGAAAAGCTTACCTGGTAAAGAGAAAGGAGACATTCCAACAGCCATGAATCTGCTATTGGCAAAGAAATTCTGGCTACATGATCTGCTCCTCAGAACAGCCTAAATTTGTTGCTTTATTGAAAGAGCAAAAATAGAACACCAAAATCTCCATTCACAAACTGATTTATAACCTGGATAAACAGTGTTCTCTTTCTGCGAGTTAAACCAGGCCAAACAGAAGATCCAAATAAGTGTTAGTGCAGTTCAATGACCTGACTCTGTCATTTCTATTAAAAGCAAATTCATTGGAATTCCTATTATTTTGTTGGCACGTCTACAGGCAGTGGAGTTGGCTATCTTAGTATTCACCAGATATATAACACTTTGGTTTTTCTCATATCCCTATCCCAGTCTCTTCAGAGCCCAGCTTTATTCTGCACCTCACTACAACTGCACTTAAAAAGAATATAAAGGCTTAGCCAACCCGAGATCAAATAACTTGGAATAAGACACTATGGTAGAAGTCTCATTCCTTTCTATTTCAAAAGATACCCAACTTGGAACGACAATGTTGCCACTTCACAGAAAAAGCTTTCAAGAGGCCATATCTTTATGAAGAATCTTGAAGCGGCCCTACACACAATCTCAGAAAACAAGAATGCTGGACTTCATTTCCCTGTGGTTAATAAACCTGCAGTGAATTAAGTTCATTCCTCTTCCTCCAAAAATCTCTCTGCAAACTCAGAATAGTTAGGTTCGGAAAGGACCTTAAGATCATCTAGTTCCAACCCCCCTGCCATGGGCAGGGACACCTCACACTAAAACATGTCACCCAAGGCTCTGTCCAA
>WYDI02008233.1:0-44438 GCA_009867235.2 Psittacus erithacus | reverse complement strand
GAAGCTGTGGCTGCCCCATCCCTGGCAGTGTTCAAGGCCAGGCTGGATAGGGCTTGGAGCAACCTGGTCTAGTGGGATGTGTCCCTGTCCGTGGCAGGGGGTTTGGAACTGGATGAGCTTTAATGTGCCTTCCATCCCAAACCATTCTGTGATTCCATGAATTAACAAAAATGTATGATTTCAGTTGCTACTTACCATACTAATATATATGCTTACTTTAGGATGTATTATGCCTCATGCAGACTTTGAACGTCAAATAAAGTAAGTGGATTTGTCTGCTAATACCCACAGAGAACAGTGTGAAGGACCTTGTAATTCACCCTTCAAGATGCAGGAAGCTGTCTGACTTCCTCCCTTCCCCAACAGCCTCAAGACCCCAAATCCATATGCCAAAGGGAACATTTCTTCAGCTTCAATAAGAACACACTACCACATTAAACCCAAGAACAAACCGTTCTTGGGGTGCAAAGCAACCATTAAAATAGAGACAAACTGACAGGAGCATTTTGTCCGCAGATGTGAAGTTGTCTTCAGAGAGTTACTTACCCAAGACTATGCTCCTCAGTCATAAATACCCTACTTCTCTATGTAGTATAGGAAACTGTTGCTGCCAGACAGGAAGGTAACATGCCTGCCTCCTACCTCAGGGTCTCTCTTTACCCCTGGACTCTCGGGATCCACAGACTGCCTCTTGTCCAACACTGCTGGAAAGTTGCTCTCTCCAAGTTAGCACAGAACTTACTGCAAGGAGATCCTGGTCTGAGACACTTCCCAGCACTGCTATAATACAACTCAATAAAAAGAGACATTTAACATTTGTAAGAGGCCTTGGGCATCAGCAGCATGACCTTGGAGCGTGGCTTTGACTCCTGAACGCAGTGTCTATCTGAGCACCAAGACAAATCTCTCCAGATTGTGCTCACTGCACCAAGCAGTCCCATCTGCTTAGTCTTGCAGGTGCTCCAAGTGAGTCTCCATTTATTACGCAGTTTTGGAGAAACCCATGAGAATACCTCAATCAATCTGCTGTGAAGTTTCACCTTCACTTTTACTAAGTGCAGAACTCTGGTCTCTCTCTGCCTGGAAGGGTCAGCTTTCCCCTAGGGCTAAGTACAGGAAATACAGCATTTTTCACTGTCTTAAGTACACAAACTTTGCTATACAGATTCCTGTAAAGCATATCTTTACATTTCACATACCTCTAAAACAGCAACTCTGTAATGTTTTTGATAATCTAATCCCCTTTCATCAGAACTCGCCATAAGGAGCATCCATTCAACCATGTGCCCTTTCCCACCCCACTCAACTCTGCGGAAGCTTCTCTCATCCTTGTTCACAGCAAAAGCATTAAGACTTTTCCAGTAAGCTTTTTTTTTTTATTTAATATCAAACACCCCCACCCCACCCCCCAAGCTAACAACTTAGTCCTCAGAAATTTAATTTGGATATCATGGTTTGTGCACTCTGATGATAAGCATTCAGTTGCTGCTGATGGTTTGTGCTAAAATATGTATTTTACTGAATGATGCTCCCTTTGCCTAACACCCGTCAAATTCGCACTCTCTAGCCAAGACACATCCCTCTGTTCCTGTACCCCTTTCCATTTGGCTGCATGTTTCCAGCCATATGCTCATTATTGACTGCAGCAGCAAGGGGCCCAGAAGCAGTGAAAAAGCCCCAGAAAACAACTTCTGAATGCTGGTGTGAAAAACCACAAATGACTGCAGGAGCCTTGCGCAACCCGTGGTGGCCTTGGGACTGTCAAGTGCAGAAATGATCTCTTAGTTCAGATAGAGAAAGGGCCTCAAATGTACCTTTGTGTTTAGCAGAAGCTTTTCGTGAATGAGAAGCTATTTTAAAGGTAGTGATTGTTATTATTGTAACTTTTACAGCTGGCATGCTGGAGGAAAATGTGTGTGTGAACAAAATACTAATTCAGAAAGACAAAGGAAGCAATCCAAGACCCACAATAAATGCAGGTTTTCCACACAGCCTTGAAATTTATCATGTCCATACTAATGGTACAGCAATACAGGATGCTGGGTTACATCAACAAGAGCATCACTAGCAGAGATAAAGATGTCATTGTCTCACTCTCTTAGTGATTGTCAGGCCACAACTGGAATACTGTGCTCAGTTTGGCTCCTGCTCTACAAAAAAGATGGAGAGGGTCCAGAGAAGGGCCATAAAGAGGATCCAAGGACTGGGCAGCTGTGAGAAAAGACAGAGAAAACTGGGCTTGTTCAGCCTGGAGAAAAGAAGGCTCAAGGGAAGACCTTATCACCAGTTGGACACAAGAGGAAAATTTTCCACCATGAGAACAATCAGCCATTGGAATAATCTCTGAGGAGAAGTGGTGAACCTCCCAACATTTGGACATTGCCAACATTCAGCTGGAGAGGGTCCTGGGCCATGTAGTCTAGGTTATGCTTTGTCTAGAAAGGTTGGACCATATGGTCCCTTCTGACCTGAGATTCTAGGATTCCCTGATTCAGTATGTACCATTTCTACAGTGGAATGCAGAAAACATCAGGCCACTAACGAAACCCCATCCTCTGCATTTTCCACATTGCCCATGGTCCCCAGATGATGCAGAAGCTGAAGGACCAGTTTTACCAAAACTATTCAATGGCTTCAGCTATTCTGCTCCTGCACCTTTTCACACTAAGGGCTGCAGCTTCAACTTCTACTTCTTTCCTACACTCCACATATCTAGAGAGAAGGTTAACGTGCTTTATAGGAAACATACCCAGAGATGCAGCAAACATACCCAGCGAGCACATAAAAGTCATTTACACACATAATCTGGAGCGGGAGAGAAGCTTTGTGCACGACTCCACCATCTGCAGAAGTGGGCACACACTGGGGCTTTATCTAGATATTTTATCCAGAGAAATATGAATGCAATTATCTGTGAAAATACTTTCCAAAAATAGCTTGTCCCTTACTATCATGATTCATATTAACATAAAAATTACCATGCCATTGGTCATAGTTCATGGAACTGTAATTGTTTCCAAAGTGAAGGGCTTTTTAGCACTAACATTTACTAGAACTCCAAGAGAAGCTCTGGTAACTGAAGGACTGATCATTAAATACTGTCTAATCTATTCCTGTAAATGTGCCATGAAAAAAAAGACAAATTTACAGAGGTAATGCTGGCTACCTGCAAACAATAGCGTCTCAATGAGATGCTCAGTAGGAATTGAAAGGGAAATCATTTACCCCACAGAAGCTTTCAGAGCTCTATTTAAAAACACAGATAACTCTCTTCCCAAAGGAGTAAAAGTCAATGTAGATCAGCAGTTCAACCATCTTTTATTACAGTTATTAAAAGCCCCAACTGAGGTGCAATATATTAGTTTAATTATGAATTTAATCTCCCTGATGAAAATGGGAGTCCTCAGGAAAACTATCTCCTTATTTACAGCTACAGGTGATGCAACAGTATCTGAAGTTTTACAACAACGTCAAATACGCTGCAAAGAAAAAGGACACTTGCATTATTCACTGCATTACTCGACCATTGCTTCTCTCTCTCGTGTTCAAGAAAAGGATGGACCCTTCTGCACCACTTACACTTGAATCACAGGCACATCAGGCATTTCACTAAAACTGGTCTACTTTGAGAAATGCTTGTTTTGCAATTCTTTCAAGAAAAAAAAAATCCAGTCTGATATATGACTGTAAGAAAAGGAATTTTGACCAGACTAAAACCATTTAGTGATTGCATTTTACTTAAAGAACACAAGAACAGCTCTGCTGAAACAAACCAAAAAACTCCTCAGCCTGATATTTGTCTCCAATACTGCCCCTTAAATAGTCCTGCCTATGCTTTTACCCTCATCATTTTATTTAATTTATGCGTGACTTCAGATAGAGTAAAGCCACAGGACATTCTCACAGATCTCCTCAAGGAAAAAGAGTTCCTCAACAACTGGAGGCCTATCTGATGTTTCTGGGCTGGATCCACCAGCTCCCACAGGCCTTCAGAGCTGACAGGTTCTGCCACAACTTGCTATGACACTTCCCCTGACACTTCCCACACTTGAAATTTCTGATATTCTGGCTCTGCCCCTTGTTTCCTTTCCTTTTTTTCTGCTCCCCAGATTTAATTAATCTATGAAAGGTCTTCAAAGTTGTTTGAGATGGGCTTCCAGCCATCCCTCCTGGAAGACTGGGAAGAACAGCAACAGTATATCATGCTTAGACAAAGACCATAAATATAAAACAAAGGCAAACGCTGCAATATCTTCTCCATTCATAAATCCATTACTAACTTAGCAGTATTTATTTTAGAGCAGATAAACTTTGTTGATAATACTATTGCCACTCAGCAGCTCTGCAGAAACAGAATGAGGAATTTAGTAACAACATCCTGGGAATTCTTTAGCCTCCTGAAGTTTTTGCTTAAATCCTAAGTTCTGCTTGGTAGCCCTGTTGGCAAGTGTGATTCATGAATCCTCTCAACCATTTACCCCTAGAGTCACCTCATCTCTCTTGTGGTTCAGCAGCAAAGCTGAGTGTTTATCGCATTCCACAGAATGAGGTGTCTGCTCTGGTAACAATTCCATTATTCCCGCTGAGTCCTTGATTTATTCTAGCTATTATTCTAATTATTTTCTACGACCACCTGCTACGTGAGGCTCTGTGAATCGGTCTTATCTGTTATGCTTGCATTTGCCAACAGTAAATAGCAGCGTGTGTATGTAGATGTACACTACCTGACGCTCCTGGCACAGCCACATGGGTGGTGGGAAGAAGCAGAGCATACTCCCTCCCTGCAGCGCTTTCCCCATATGTGGAATGGGGTGGAAAGACCTGAAGTAGAAAGGAAATCCTCCAAGGCTATAAAAGGAATCAATAATAAGGGAAGAACAGAGGCATAATGAGGGAGGGAGTGGAGAAGCACAACATAAAGGGGACACAGGACTAGTACATCCACTGTCTTTAAAAAAGGTAACTAATACTTTTCCTGATGAAGCCAGGCACTTCCTATGTACTGTAAAAAATTACATATGCATATAATGAAACACATTCAATATAATCCCATCAATGAACTAATGTTTTGGGTACTTATTAATAAACTGTCCAGGAAAACCATTGCTACATACACACACAACTTTGAAAATCTAGATATATTTGCAAAGAAGTAACAAATGAGCATCCTTGCTGCTGGACAGAAGGAGCAGGAAATGTTTCAAAATCAATAGGTCATATGGGACAGAAACAACGTTAGTCTTGAAACCATAATTACCTGTTCAATTTGAAGAAGCACCCAGTATTTTTAGTACACAGTTAGCACAATCAGCAAGTTGTTATCTTCCCAGGAGAAGCCCCTGTATTTAATACATCAACTGGTAATGAAGACAAGGTGCTCAGACCTTCTTTTAAAGTCAGCTTGGTTCCTTTTTTGCCCTGCTTTTCCCTGGTCTGAAAAGCACATGGCTAGAAAGGAGGTGAATATCACAACAAATAAAGTTATCTTTCCAAACTATTCTGAAGTACTGCAGAATCAAAGATCTATAAAGATCCTTGATAAGCCACAGGTGGTTTTGTCCCAAAAGTCAAAGATGATGATACATTTTAGGAGAATACTGCATAAAAGAGTACTCCTGTTGCTCCTGAACAGCTCAGTACTGTTGCAAGAACACAACAGATGCTCTCCACTTGGCTCCTCATTTTGCTCTCACATTATTTTTATATAGTAGAAATGTCTAAATATTTACAAGCATGGGCTAACATTTATTCAGCACAACATATAAATAAGTTCTGAAACTCAAAATTATGATAGAAAATTTTAAGGTAGAAAATGGAGAATTACTATCTAGCTGAATCCCCGAGAAAGAAGGAATTACTGCCTGCTAAATACTTCAATTATGTTCACCAGTGGACTCTGGAGGGAAATAAAAAAAGGGAAAAAGAATTGCTTTTACCCTTTATTCTAACCTATTTAAGACAAAGGATCTTTGAAAAATAAGTTATAAAGCATTTAAAATAGGATCAGAAAGGCACAGGAGAAGGTAAAGGGAAGAGGACAGTGGTCTCCTGTTTACCAGTCCACCTTGAAACACGTCACAGTGATCAAGGGCTTTAAACTGAGAGACGGGAGGTTTAGGTTAGATATTAGGAAAAATGTTCTTTACCATGAGGGTGGTGAGGCCCTGGCACAGGGTGCCCAGAGAAGCTGTGGCTGCCCCATCTCTGGCAGTGTTCAAGGCCAGGTTGGACAAGGCTTGGAGCAACCTGGTCTAGTGGAAGGCGTCCCTTCCTGTGGCAGGGCGTTGGAACTGGATGAGCTTTAAGGTCCCTTCCAACCCAAACCATTCTGTGATTCTATGATCAACAACCTCTCCACTCCCATTCCTTGCAGCTCCATTTTCCAAAAGGCATGGTGATCACTTAGCTAGGCAGCAACTTCACAGCCACCTCCTTCACACAGGTCTTTTTACACATGATGTCGGGTCTCAGGTCAAGGTGGGGACCCTGCACGCCTCTTTAACACAACCATTTTTGATTCCTTCTTCTCCCCTTTCCCTTACTTTCTTTTCTTTGAAATGACACAGGTATAGTTCTTCTCCCCATGTTGATGTGATCTATCACCTGTTCCCCACCAGCGTGCCTCCCAAATCCCATTTTTCCTCCATACTGCAGCATTCACATTGCTTCTTGAGGGCTTCATCTTCCACACCGATTACTCATCCTCCAACATCTCATTTGTATGTTCACTAGCATCCAGTCTTAATTTGATCTGCAAGTCCTGCTTCAAATTTCTGAACTCATTAACACAGCTGTCACTTGGTCTTCACCCCCCTTGTAGTCTCAAATTCCCCCTTTTAAACTGTCACCCAGCTTTCTTAGTCCCCTGCTTAGCATTTCTCTTTCCTGGCCCTTCAACCAGCCTTTTTGCCAGTTGCAGCAAAAAATCCTGATCTTACCTTATCCCTTCCTTTTCCAAATTGAAAAATTTCCTAATTCTCTTTGGGCCTCATACTCATCTACTCTCACTTTTCCCATGCTACCATGTCCCAGAGCTGGCCTGCCATCAGCACTAGTTTCCCAAGCTCCAAAGCCAAGAGATCTCTCTGCTGGAAATATTCTAAACCAGCTGACATTCTCCGCTTTGTTTTCTCCTTCTCTTGCTTTTCTATGTTCAACTATTTTCCTAGCTTTCTTTTAATCCCCCTTTTCACAATTCCAGCCTTATCACCAGTTCTTATCTCCTCCTTCTGGGAACTTCGCCTTCTGCATCTTCTATTTCTGCAAAAATTGTCATAAATATATGGACAAAATACAGAATGGCATCATGCTTCCCCTAACAAGCAGGGGAGCCAGCTGACCTACAGAAACTGGAGGCAGTTCAGCATCACATGAAGTTACACCTTTAAACAGACTCCCCACATCTCCTTCAATGAAAGAGGAACTCCAGATCGGACAGTGGAAAAGCCTAAGCCATTTATCATGGGTAAGCAGCAAAGACTAATAATCACTAAATACTTCCTATATAAGCTTGTAATTCTGTCTTAAAGAATTCCTCTCTCTTCAGTTTTACATCCTCTAAATACCTTAGATTACTCTATCTTCTCTGCTGGGTCTTATCCACGGTTAACTCTTCAAGTCTTTTTGTCAGTATTACTATTCTTCTATCACAAATTCTCTCCAGCCTAATACTACTTCACTAAGTAGTATAATTACACATAAAAACCACAGAACTTCGTAAGATATACAACAAAGAATCCTAGAATGGCTAGGTTTGGAAGGAAGATTAAAGCTCACCCAGTTCCAGCCATTTACCATAATCAGGGACACCTTCCACTAGCCCAGGTTGCTCCAAGCTCCGTCCAACCTGGCTTTGAACACTGTCAAGAATGGGGCAGCCACAGCTTCTCTGGACAACCTGTGCCAGAGCCTCACCACCCTCACAGGAAAGAACTTCTTCCTCATATCTCATCTAAATCTGCCCTTCGTCAGTTTAAAGTCATTTCTTCTTGTCCTGTCCCTATAGGCCCCTGTCCAAAGCCCCTCTCCAGCTTTCTTTTCGACCCCTTTAGGCACTGGAAGCTGCTCTAAGGTCTCCCTGGCACCTTCTCTTCTCCAGTCTGAACAAGCTCAGCTCTCTCAGCCTGTCTCCATAGCACAGGTACTCCAGCCCTCACAGCATCTTTGTGGCCTCTTCTGAACTAAGTCTAACAAGTCCATGTGTGTATATATATATATATATATATACATATACATATATGTATATATACACACACACACACATATATATCTCTATCTAAGATACAGCTGCAACTTCATGAGATACTAAGTAAGGGACTCCAAGTTTTTCCATACCCTGCATCACAAGCAATTTTCTGAAAACACTGTTAATGTGATGTCCACCCTCTACCTCCTCCAGCACAATAAGAAATTAATTCAAGAGCGACAACATCTGGGGCAGGAATTTTGAGTTAATTTTGAGCTCTCTCACTGAATTCTCCTCTAGTTTTATGCATACCCTTTTGCCCCAGCCTCTCACTTTGTTATATGAACGTAAGACTTGCTGAGTAGCGTGACAACACATTTATGAAGAGCTCAAGGAACTCTGCACAGAAGCCCTTAGAAAAAGTACCTCCTGAGGTTTCAGAATTGCCTTCAGGTACTGTACAGCTAAATTTTTGATTAGCTCTTTCTAGACATGTGTTTGCAGCATACCGATAAATCATTCCTTTCTGCCTGTCCTTCTGATCAATATATTCTATTGCATCAATAGCTTTTTAGCGCCTGAAAGCACCTAATCTGACTTGCATGGAAATATACGTGCAATTCCTGAGTTGTGACTGGATATTTTGCACTATTTAGAAAAACCCCAACCAATCTGACTTAAAAACCAAACAAAATTATGTGAAAAAGTCCACCAGGCTATCAGAGGAAGTGGTAAATTCCCTGCACTATTTACATTTACTCTTTATTCCTCATTTCAGTTTCTCTGCAAATTATATTTTCTTCTACATCATTGATAGATATTGACTAGCACTGAGCCAAGAACAGAGATGCTATATAATACACCTATACAATCTATTCTGCAATTAAGTACCTTTGAGATAGTATGCTTTTAACTTTGAATCATGCACTATTCTAAATCCAAGGAAAGAAAATCACCTTGGAAGAACTAAGAGCCCTAGTTAATATCGGAAGAGCTATATTCCACAGAGATCCGAGTGACTCAGTCTTTCATGAGGCAAGTATATAATTTTCTGGATGAAGTAGCTCAAGAAATCTTTCTCACCCTCCACCTTCAAAAATGAATTTTAAATTATCTGTCCTTAAGAAACAATTCTGGCCTGGACTATAACTAATAACTAAGAAAGAGAAGCAGCATTAGATGAAAAAGCTGGAACACACTAGAAACTCCCCATTATTTTAAGGTGTACTCACAACAAACTGGTCCATGTCCCTTTCAAGCCCCATGTTTGGTAGATCAGGCATCATGTGCGCCACCACTTTGAACCCGGCATCCTTGGCTAAGTGAAAAGACTCACAAACAGCCTTCACGGTGTGACCTCTGGGGAGAGAGAAAAGAGATTCAGGATCACCCAGAAAAAGACACATTGTGTTATGCTCAGTTGACATTATTCGCGAGGAAGTGGGAAGGATTGAGTTTGGAACATGGCTGCTAACAAAGTATACTACACTTGAGGCTAAAAGAGGTCTAGTTTGCGACTTCTGTAGCAGGTGAACCACACCAAGGCTACAGCTATTCAAATCACACCCTGAGAAACTTTGGAAAGCTGCTGAAATTCAGTTTGTAAAGCAATGACACAAGTTGACACCACAGCACAAGCTAGGACACACTGCACTGAAGACTGTGTATAATCAAAATCATAGAATGGGTTGGGTTGGAAAGGACCTTAAAAGATCATCCAGTTCCAACCCCCCTGCCACGGACAAGGACACCTTCCACTACACCAGACTGCTCAAAGCCCCATCCAACCTGGCCAAAATGAAGCAGAGTCAGAAACAGAAGCAACAGAAGAGGAGAAGGATAGGGACTAAGTAAAACCAGCTAGCTAGAGAATCATCTGGCAACATGCTTGCCAAAGTCTCGAATCCTACTTTTAGAGAAACACACGCTCTTCTCAACTTCTTATAAGTGCCAAATCTCTGAAACATAGACTGGATTAGGACTGGAGGATTTCACATTGTTCTCCACTGACATCAAACCAAGCTAACTCAGGCTTAGAGCAAGGAGTAGGAGCTTGAAGAACCTGGGAGCCCAAACGATGGCAGGAACAAAGGCTGAATCTCACAACTCGCTAGCCTCAAGCAAGCTCCTCTATCCTTCCACCCCCCTGGCAATCACTTTCACTACAAATAGCTACTAGGAGGTCCTCACCACATGTGGCCAGTCTTCCTTCCCATAAAGTCCTCAGTTTTGCTCTTCCCCAGATGGAAGGGCTCATTCACTACTGGCTGACATTTCTATCCTCTCAGTATCTGCTACCTTCTCTCTCCAATCCCCAATTTCTTCCCATCACACTTTCACACCAGTTCATCCCATCTTTTGGAATTCCTTGCCAACAGATTAGCTCAGCTTCTTCTCCTCCATAGCTCTTTGGATAAAAAATTAATGCCATCTGAGCATCTGCACAAATGCACACCTGAGACCTGATGTGAACCCAACTAAACAGCCACTTCTCTCATTTTAAGGACCTCTACCTTCCTCTCTATTGGCAGATTCTGCCTCAATTAAATCTCTACATGCAGTTTTATGACTACAGTTTCGAGTTTTTTCCTCAGAAGTATTATGGTGTTTTTCTGACACTGTTCAAGGACAGTATTACTGAAGACCTTGAGTAGCCTGAGGGAAGTAAATGGAGACTTGCTTCATAAATAAAAATTATTTTCTTATTAGAAGTGGAATTTGAGCTGCATCAATAACTTGATTATTTGATGCCTAGATCTGTTCTTGAATATTTTTCTGCCTCACAGCCACCAAAAGCACTCAAAAACCTCACTAATGACTTATGGAACATAATAGAAAGTAATTTCCAAACAGTTAGCCTAATTGGTTGTAATCTGACATTTTGCTACAAGCAAAATATTAAAAGTTTAAAGTCGAAACACATCCCCCACAAAACAGAAGCAAAATGAGGTCGTTTCAAGAGAAAGAGAAACCTGAATCACCCTTCTCTGAAAGTATATTCTAATTTTTTGTTCTAAAAAGTTGGAGGGAGGTGTTTGAGTGAGCAGCCTGCACTTTCCCTGCTCTGAGACAGCCTGCAGCAAAGCCGCTTAGGAATTCTGCAAGCAGCTTTGAAAAGTGCCTTTAAAATTGTAATTCTATACAGCATTACTTCTAAGTGAAGTCAAGCCAGTAATACATAGAATCAACCAGGAAGGAAAAAACCTTTAAGATCATCAAATCAAATTACCCCAGGTCTGCTAAGACCACCACTAACCCAAGTCACTAAGGATCTCATCTGTACAGTTTGTGCACACTTCCAGGGATGGTGATTCCACCATTTTCCTGGGAAGCCTGTGTCAATGCCTGATCACCCTTACAGTGAAGAATTTTTCTCTAATATCCACTCTTCATTCTTCTTCTTCTTCATCAGCAGGAAAGTAAGGGTTCAGTAGCAAATGTACACGTCAAAAGTGACATACAGCTATGAATGATTTATGGTACCTGCTCTGATGTGACACACAACACTGAAAGAAAACCAAAGATGACTGAAGTGATAGCTAAGCACGGTTTTAAAGTTCCACTGCAGGACAGAACAGTTTTAAAAGATTTAAGGTGGAAAGAAGATTTTAAGAGCTGAAGAGATATCAATTGTTAAATTTACAATCTGTGTCAGAATTAACTGTAAATACACATCTAGCCTAAGAGTGAGATCTAGCTGTATTCCTTAGTATGGATCTTTTCCTTTGGAAAGTTCTGACATCTAGACGAGGAAGGCACCACCTATAAATACTAGCTCCTAACTCTTGGACTATTCAACAAATGGCTCTTCCCGTCTACTAAGACCTAGAGCCTGACCATTTCATAGTAGCGACATCCTACACTTCCAATGCATGCGCATTAACAACAATGTGCTTCGCTTATTGAACCGTAATCTCTCTGTCATTATGTATGATTACGGTTATTAAACATCCTTGGTATGTGACTGGAATACGAAGTAAGAATGAAGGCAAGTTGAATGAGCGTCAGGAGTGAAAAAAAGCCAAGAGAAAAATCACTTCTTTCAAAAATCTCAACAGAATTATCAGACTTGCAATAAAAAAAAAAAAAAAAAGAAAGAGACTGGCTTACTTGCCTGTAAGGGGTGGGATGAACAATATATTGCATGCTCTCCTACACAGGACAACTGTTCTTTTGGCTACAGGTCCCAGATGACAAGGAATAAATCACAGGCCTCTTACAAATATATTTTACAATCCCTAGAGATACTGTATGCTGAGAGTGACTGTGGTTAATCTATCAACAGGAGTTGTTTCTGGCTGTATCTCACCCTCTGTACTTGCCAGTGTCATCTCCCCTCTCCAATACTCAGCAGAAAAAAGTATCTGTTGCAGAGGACATGCTATTTGCTGGTTCAGCACCTCCAATAGATTATACTGTGCTGTATCTTCTCAAGCCTATAGATTATGAATTATGTAGGACAAGAACTATGAGCTCTCTCTGAGCACACATTCTACTTCATAAAACTGCATGTACTTATGAAGCAATAAAAAAGAAAAAAAAAAAAAGAGGTGTACAATACAGGAAAAGAATATAGGTTTAAAATAAAACATCACAAATACTCCATTTCTCAAGCCATGGTCTACACAATATCACAAAGAAATACATGAAGCCACTGTGGTTTGCTACCTTTTCTTAACAGACATATGGCCATACAAACAAGGAAATGAGTCAAATGTTTCAACATTCAGTGTTAAATGTGTATTGAATCAAACAGCCCATGACACGTTACTCAAGAGTATTCCAGAAAGCATGCAGTGAGCAGCCACGCTCAGCTTTCCACTGAAGCCTTCTCCTCACCTGTTCGTGTCCCTGGCCACATCCTCATACACGCTCTGCACTCCAATCTCCAGCCGTGTGCAGCCGTAGGATAACATGTCACTTAAATGCCGCTTCAGGCAGTAATCTGGTCTGGTCTCTATCGTTATCCCAATACATTTTGTCAGGCTTCGTTCTGAATACCTGCAAAAAACCACATCCTCTGTTGAAATTGTGAAGTTGGCAAAGGTAACCTCGTATGTGTTTCCAAGATCTTCCAGGTGAGAGTTTCCACGTCACTATCAGAATTAAAACCCAGGTTAAAACCCTCAAATATCCCAGCAGCCAGGGTGCTCTCAACCTTACAGCAATGCATGTATGAAACTAGACACAAATATGAGCTAGTAAAATCTGAGGTTTGCTTTGTATGAAAAACAACTGGGCTTTCAGGGCTTTTTTAAACAGTCTTTGTTAGGAAGACAATCCCATACCAGACTGAGCTTTCAGTACTCACAGTCCGAGAACAAAGCCTGGGTAGCAGGGAAAGCCAGAGTAGGCAATGAGAACTGTGTTCAGTTCTGGGGACAAACCAAAGGCCGTCTGAGCACTTGCTCCCATTCAGACACCAATGATAATACAGGACCTCATGTTAGGGAGACGTTGGAATGCTCAGTAGATTTTCATTTCATTCCCACAGTGTACAGATAAACTGCAGGGATTGGGATCCAGCTACATTCTCACAAGAAAATGTACAGATTGTCCATGAAAAAAATCCACAAATCACTTTCCTTTGAGAGCAAGCAGCATGCTTACAACTTCATTGAAGTCTAATGCTGAAACAAAATCTATTGTTACCCTTTTTCCCCTCCTCTCCCATTCATCATGGGACATCAAACAAAGACTAATTGTTCCAGCTAGTAGAAAAATCCACTACTGATGACAAATGGTATGTTACTGACCTATGAGAGAGTAAAACAAAAGAAAAAAGGAATCCAAAGCAGCCTCAAACCAAAGTTGAGGAAGGAAACCATCAATCAACATAATTTCCAGCACCATCAGCAAAGACAATATTCCTTTCCATACAGGAATCATTTCACTTGACTGTCTTTCCTGCAGAATATGGTGGTTGTGTAACACTGAACTGCACACCCAGAAATGATTTAAAGCAGAAAGAAGGAAAGTTCTTCTTTTGAAACCATTTGAAACTGCAGAGATAATCTGGATAATTACCAAACTGGGATGTAGGCAGGATTAACAGCCACTGTTTGAGATTAATATCGGTCTCTTTTAATAGTCCCAAATGATGAAGAACCCTGTACTAAATGTTGCTGAAAAGAGGACACCTTGAGTAAGAGAGAGATATTATGCTGATACCCGAAAGAATATCATACACCAAAATCACAAGGATGACTAACTTCAGCTCTTTATTAAGTGTTCTATAAAGATTCATCATCTGATTTCTGGCTCCAGATAGCTTCTGAATTAAAATAAAGCTCCAGAGCCTACCTTAGAGCATGATGGAGGTCCAATTTGACAAAAAAACACCCCAACATCCCCCCTCACACCTGCCTCTGAAAAGCAAAAAAACCCCAGTGGGCTCATACTGAACAGCAAAAATAGTAACTCCCTTTAAGCTACTAAAGCCTAAGATATATAAAGACCAAGATATTTGGGGAATAGATTGTAATGGTGTCAAAATAAGCATCTTCAAAAAAATCCCAAACAACAAAACCCGCACACAACATTTCAGAGTTTGTGGCTCACTAATCAGGCAGCAAACAGAACAATCGTTTATCACGTCAGGGAAAACATTGCCAACGTGTGATTCATTAACATCAGACTGAAAAACGCCCACTTTTAAAGACGTGACCAGCAAGAACAGAAGAGAGAAAATTCAGCTAAAGGAGGAGTGGGGGAGGGAGGAAGTCACCAGATAACTGGCCCATCATGTTATAGGGTACATGTTCATTCTGAGCACCTGCAAATCAGGCTAGAAATACTGAGGAGACAAAAATAATTATATCCCCAAATTCATGGCCAAGATATAAAAAGCTGAATATAATGAATACCAACAGATCCTAAACTGTAACACCTACTATGGAATCGACAGATTTCAGCATAGTGTAATGGCTGGTAGAACTGTCTTACCCAGCTGTATGTCATGAAAAGAAGCATGGCTAAAGCAACTACAAAAGCAAGACCAAGATGAACTCCAAACAGATAAAGTAAAACAAATATGAAAGCTGGAGAAGGGTTTTTGACAAGGGCCTGTAAGGACAGGACAAGGGGCAATGGCTTTACCTGACAGAGGGGAGATTGAGATGAGATCTTAAGAAGAAGCTGTTCCCTGTGAGGGTGGTGAGGCCCTGGCACAGGCTGCCCAGAGAAACTGTGGCTGCCCCATCCTGGGCAGTGCTCAAGGACAGGTTGGACAGGGCTTGGAGCAACCTGGTCTAGTGGAAGGTGTCCCTGCCTGTGGCAGGGGACTGGAACTAGATAAGGTTTAAGGTCCCTTCCAACCCAAACCATTCTGTGATTCTATGATCCTATAAATTTAATCCAATACACTGAGTTCAAGCAGGGAGAACTACTGGAGACATACAGGAGCAGCAAAATATTTTGCTTTTTTTTTGGTACAGAGGCATAAAGTATTTGAGACATCCACACTGGCAGGGTAGTAGTACTGTTGCTTCTGGTCCAACACAATCCTCTGCCATGGACACTACCTATCACCCCAAATCACTACCTAGAAAGAGCAGATCATGCAAATAAAGACCAAGGCAAAGAAACAGCCTTTCCCTGCGTGCTTCATCAGTTGTCTGCCTCATCCAGCAGGAGACCCACATTTTATCTCCATCTGCTGACAACGTATCTATTAAGTTCTTGTTGCCCTATAATCCCTTGGAGTTTCAAATCCAGCTAAACTAAACTTTCCTGATGTGCCTTCTGCTTTCCTATATCCCTTCTTGGTAACCCAAACCTCCTTTCACCTTCCGCACACAGTCCTTTTTTCATGTTTGAGCTCCATCAGGGTGTCCCCATTAAGCAAAGCTGGTGACCTGTCGCACTTGCTTGGTTTCTTGCACATCAGGATGCACTGTCTTTGCAATTTGAGGAGGTTGTCCTGGAAGATCAGCTAAGCTTACCTGAGTTTATTCACCCTTCAAGGCATCCTCCCATGGGATCCTGCCTTTCACTTCCCTGGAAAGGCTCTGTTGTCCTGAATTCTGAAGTCTTTATTCTGCTACTTGCATCCCTTGGTATCTTGAGCTCTGACATTTCAGAGTCTTTGCAGCTAAGACCACACCACTCCCCCAGCTTGCTCTTTGAGAGTAACAGACCCAGGAAAGCGCCTCTCCTAGGCACTGGATGAGCCAACTATTTCCAAATACCGTTATAATGCACTCCAGAAATCTCCTAAATTAGTTGTGCTCCACCATGTTGCCATTCTAGCAGGCATCAGGGTGTCAGACTAGGCTCAAGGAGTTTTGCGTATTGTTCACTAAGTGCATGTATTCTAATGCTTCATCACTTTCATACCTTTTCTTAGCACTATCTCCATTTTCAAGCATATTTTTGTTGCCTTTGATACCAAAAACAGCCAAAGAACTTTGCAGACACACCAGTACTATATCCAGATGGAATATGATTTGCCTATTCCTATCCAATTTTCCACTATTTATACAGTCAAGAGTAATTTGGCTGCTGAATCATACAGTTAGCTCATGATAATGCAACTTAACTCATAAATGTTTTCTAGATATTTCGCTGCTTCTCAGAATAGAATCCTGCACCATTCCTAGAAAAACAGCTTTACATTTTCCCATAATAAAATACACAGCTTGCTCATATACAAATTACTATGGAATACAGGTTTATCCCTTGTATGCCCACCTCCAATATTGGTATCTCCTGCCAACCCTTAGAAATTACTACACAAGCATTAAACAGTAGGCCCAGAGGCAAAACCCAACAGAATCTTATTAGAAACCATTCAGGTCAATGACAATAATTTTCTGCGATGTCTGGTTTGGAAACCAATGAAATGGGTTCTAGTCTCTTTTTTAATGTCAAAATACCTCACTGTACCAGGTCAATTTTCTTGCAGAAGTTTATACATATTTACCCTTCTCAAAAAAAACCCCACAAAAAAACCCTGCAAGCTCGCTAACAGGATAGAATGATGCATCATGGTAATGGACATGATGGATTTGCCTCTACTTAATCTCTAAAAACGACATATATCTAGGCACATGTCCTGCAGCAATGGTATGCTAGCCAAGGCAGATATGAAGAGGGAACAGTTTCCATCCAATTACGCAGACAGCCTGAAAAGCAGATACCTAGAGCTCTGCAGAAAGTGATTTCAGGATACTCAGACACAAGAGCATCTGACACAAGATGACCTTGGCGATGACCAGTACAAGCAGAAATATTACCAAAAAAAGCAAAAGAGAGCAAGTCTGGAGAAATTAGAGGAACCCAAGCTTGAAACTATTGTGGGTGTTTCCACATATAATATATACAATAAAATGTGTTTATACATTTTATTATATGTATAATATATAATTATTATATATATTATTATATATCATTTATACAATTACACATATAATATCCACATACATACAATGGCCTTATATATACAAGTTCACCCAATTTCCGAGTTCATTTTTGCATTAATATTTATGAAGTGCATTTCTTCTGGAAGCCAAAAGGGAAGATGGATTTTTATCTTCTCAGGCAGCAACAAGTACCTTACAGTGTTTCTCCTCCTTCCCTGGAACAGTCTTGCTCGCTATTTGCAATACAGCAGTGCTGAGGAACCCCATATAATCAAAAGAACAATCAGAAATCAAGTCAAGTATACAGCACAAGATGGCTGTGGGGCAATTTTAATAACAGACTGACCACAGAGATGAATTATGCAAATAAAGCTAATGTTAAGCCATACAAATGAAAGAAATCAGGTACAGAGAAACCTTAAGATTTGCACAGATATTACTAGTCTAAGTCAGTTCTTTCCAGTGTGATCACAAACTGCCTGAAATAGGAAGTTGGGAAGGACAGTCCATTAATTTTAATCATTACAGAATTTTTGACTGAATTTTCAGAGAAAGCTGGTACACTAAGTAGACCTTCTTAGAATCTGCCTCTTATTTAAGTTCTGGGGGTTTAGATCAAAAAAGCACCTACCTCTCCACCAGACACAGCAGTTTAACGTAGAGTTTCAAATGCTTTCTCACTTACAGAAAAAAACAGACAGCACATTTCTGGCATAAAACAACTCACTCAACAAAGCCTCTACTTGCTCTTGATTAAACCTGGTCTACAGACAAAAAGTCTCATCTACTAAGAGACCTGAACTTCAAAGACAATTATTTACAATCCATACCACATCAGTTTCTAAACTCCCTGGTTGGGATCAGTGTGGTAGGATGCCAGACAACACCAAAAGACTTGCCTCATCCCAGCAAGCTTAGAAAAGATAAACTGCAAGAATAAAGCAGGGGAGTTAACACAGTGTGCATACAGCACATTAATCACATGCCTTTAAACCATTTATCTGTTTTACATGCTTCAGGCTAGGAGAGTACGTAAAGAGGAAGTAAAGGGAGAAGAAAAAGAGCAGAAAAAGGCGCATGAAGCAGAAAAAGGTTAAAGCACAAGAAGCTCAAAGGCGGCAACAAAGAGAACCACTTCTCATATGGAGACAAGCTGAGAGAGCTAGGCTTGCTTAGCCTGGAGAAGAGAAGGCTCCATGGAGACATTAGAGCAGCTTCCAGTGCCTAAAGGGACTGACAAGAAAGCTGGAGAGGGGCTTTTGACAAGGGCCTGTAGGGACAGGACAAGGGGGAATGGCTTTAACCTGACAGAGGGGAGATTGACATGAGATCTTAGGCAGAAGTTGCTTCCTGTGAGGGTGCTGAGGCCCTGGCACAGGTTGCCCAGAGAAGCTGCAGCTGCCCCATCCCTGGAAGTGTTCAAGGCCAGGCTGGACGAGGCTTGGAGCAACCTGGTCTAGTGGAAGGTGTCCCTGCCTGTGGCAGGGATTTGGAACTGGATGAGCTTTAAGGTGTCTTCCAACCCAAGCCATTCTGTGATTCTATGAATCACCAAGAGCAAGAAGTGTTTAGCTGTACCTGTCTATATGGAAAGAAGGGAAGTATCTAGAACAACTCACCCAACCAACAGTTCCCACATATGTGCCTGCAGAACATTCCAGCACTACTTCAAAAGCCAAAGAAAACCTTCTGAAAAGGCAAAGTTGGAATAAATTCTGAAGATGTTCACATTACTTGATCACCATTGCTGTTAATGGATTATCTGACAGCAGCAATTTCCACAAAATGTGGTGCTCAGCATTCATACACATTGCAACAAGCGGTCACAACTGAGGTGGCAAGGGGAAGGTACTGCTGCCCGTCTACCCTCAGCCTATTCCCAAGGAAAAAAAGGAATAAAAAAACCAGTTGCAAACCTGCCTTAGAAGCAGTGCATAGTCTTGTGGAAAGAGGGAAGTGTTGAAGGCCTGGGTGGGAAAAAGAAGAATTTCAATCAGCAACTAAAAGAGCTCTCAGCAGAAGATTCCTGGCCCTCACTTTGTCAACAACCAAGATTGTGAACATCCAGCATCTCAAACAAGTCTAATGTCTTGAGAAAACAACCTTCCTCTGCCCTTGATTCCAAGAAGCATGGTCCTAGGTGTGACACAACTACAGGTGTTCAAGACAATGACATCTATACACATGGAATATTGCTTTCTGAAAAGAAACTGCCAATATAATACGCAAGTATCACCTATTACTTAAATCACCTTTTCCTTCTTGATCTCATCGCTCTGCTTTATCACATGCCAATCTCCAAAACACAGTTAGCAATAATTAATTTAATATCTACAATTTCCTGCCAGTAAACCAAACAGGTGGCATTTACTCATCTGACAGATTTCAAAAGTTGCATGTTTGATGACTGCCCAAAGCAGGTATTTCTGAATGCTCAAATACTGGTAATTTGGGTTTTTACTGCTCCCTTTTTATTACAACATTTCAGTGTTTTCTTTATTACTACTACCAGGAGTACAACAGACTGCTTTGGTTTCTTAGCAGCATCAGTTTCCCAAGGCTCAGTTTTCAAATACTGAACAACTCAGTTACCTAAAATAAGGTCATTTATTGACTAAAACATAACTTTCCAATTTTGACAAAGTAATAGTATGTATACCTGCCAAAAGACAAGTGAAAAAAAATATAACATTTGTTCTCCTGAAATGCCACCAGCAGATAAGTCATGTAATTACACTCCCTCTTGCTGTGACACTTGGTCTTCAAAATCCAGGGTAGGATCCGTGTTCAAGATCATATTCATTCAGAAGCAAAAACCCAAGAACTTACTGGTTTTCTTTCTTTCTTAACTTGCTTACCAAATTGTAACCACAATGAATGGATCCAACATCTGAAAATCCTCCCAAGAAAAAGCATAGCATGAGCAGAAACACCACAGCTATGCTAACACACTTTAGGCCTAATCAGAGCAGGGCTCTTTGCACGGACTAATTAAACGCCTGTCTGTAACAAGAAGAAGATAATGATGTTGGCTATAGAGGGAAGAAGGTGGGAAGGTTGTTTGGTCTATTTTTATATCATTCACAGCTTTCATAGAGCAATGCCATGTCGGGGACCTCTGGGCAAGGAGGCTGTAGCTTTGCCGGAGGGATCCTGCCATTCACGACAGCCAGGATAGAGCCATGAAGAAGAGCTGCTCTGCTCTCACCATGCTGGGATCAAAAATGCGCCATCACTTCAGAAGCCAGAATCCAGAGCCACTGTCCTAGCTCCTGTCTTAGCTCAAGAGGCAAAAACAGGACACTGAACAGAAAACTCTGACAGGACCACCAAACACCGCAGGCTTTTTTTCTAAGTTCCCATCCCTCAAATTCAAGGCAACAGCAACACAACATTTTTTCAGCAACAAATTATTGGCAAACTGAAAACACCAGGATGAACATGCATACGCTAGAGTGAAAGATTTCAAACCAGAAAAATCAGATATGCACGGCTCTAACAGGAGCCAAGATGCTATTTTACCTACCTCTGTCAAAACTAAAGCCAGAGGGGGGGAAATACTAAGACAAGACTAATATACACAAGAGTTCATCTCCTCCTCCCTTATGTTAACTCTTGCCTTTCTCAAACCTGTCCCACTGAGCAGAACCAAATTACAGTCTTGGAGACTGAAGTCTTCACATTTCTCCCAGAACAGAAGCAGCACAACAAGCTACCAGCTTCCTTGTGCTGAAGAACAGGGAGAGCAGAGTCCCTGAACTGCCTTCAAAGATAAATATGTCACTGTCCCATTCAGCACTTGTCAGGCCACACTGGGAATATTGTGCGCAGTTTTGGTCCTTGCTGTACAAAACAGATGTGAGTGGGCTGGAGAAGATCCAGAGAAGGGCCACAAAGATGATCCAAGCACTGGGCAGCTGTGTTAGGAAAGACTGAGAGAGCTGGGCATGTTCAGCCTGGAGACAAGAAGGCTCAGGGGAGACCTTCTCCCCATGTTCCAGCATTTAAAAGATGGCTACAAATATGACAGAGACTCCCGTTTTACAAAGGGTGATGGACACAAGTTACTCCTGAGGAGATTTTGACTGGACACCAGAGGAAAATTTATCATAATGAGAACAATCAGCCATTGGAGTAATCTCCCCAGGGAAGTAGTGGACTCCTAAACATTTTTCACTGTTAAGATTCGGCTAGACAGAGTGCTGGGCCACTTAGTCTAGGCCAAGAGAGGTTGGACAAGATGATCCTTGAGGTCCTTTGCAACCTGGGATTCTGTGATTCCATGACTGAATCAATGTTTATCCTTTGTCTTCTCCATGCCACTCAGGATTTCACAGAGTTCTATCATATCACTTTGAGATATTTTTCCCCAGTTCCACAGGATCATTTCCCTTCCCCTTCTTCCCCTTATTTTTAAAAAGAAGAATTGAACATAGCGTGAAGACACTGCTGAATTACATAGCAGCAAAACAGTATTTCTCAGATTGCTCTCTATTTCCTTCATTACAGAACCCGGGCGGGGTGGAACTAGATGAGCTTTAAGGTCCCTTCAACCCAAGCCATTTTACGATTCCATGATTCAGATGGCCAGCAGCTTGAAGATGCTATGAAGCTCTAGGCTTGCTGCAGAAGAATGTAAGACTTCCTGTGCCAAACAGCACCCCTCTCCTATTTAAGGGGAAAAAAGTAGTTTGCAAGTAATTACATGCCCTACCAGGTTACCAAAACCACACAGGTCACTTCTGACATGGGGAAAAAGTCCCCGCAAGAGGGTCATCAACCACAAACAGTATTATTTTCAAACCCATTTGTCAGTTTATGGTGCAGAATAAAAGCTTGGAAAAAAATATGCTCAGCACAATGAGAGAAAATTGGAGACGCTTTAAGCTATGAAGTTTTAGAAACCATCAAATGTGTTTCTCAGCAGCAATGTGGAGATATCTGGCCAATATTCCAGGATAAACACTAAATACAGAGTGCTACTCTTTGCTTTAAGCACCGGTTCTGTGCAGCACAGCGGCCTTCACCCACCCAGTCTTCCAAGGGGAGAAAAGCAGAAGGCTTTAGGCTGCCTTTGGTTAATATTTCACTTTGGTCAATTTTGCTTTCCCAGTATCTTTTTGCCAAGCAATATAAAATCTAAAACCAAGTAGGTCTTAGCCCCATTTCACAGTCCCTTATGTGGATTCCAGTACAATTATTTGACCTTTAGTTGAATTCCACCTCCACCAGGCAATCAGTATCAGCTATTCCCACAGGACAGGTTTTACTCTGCATCCCGCTCTCTCTTTTATCCAAGTGCAGGGAAGCAAAGTAACACATCCCATGAACAGCAAACCATGTCACCACAGTGACACTGAAGCACAAGCAGCTTGTCAGCCTGCTACATACAGCAAAACAAAGACTGTTGTAAAACTTGCTTGAGGAAATGCCCATGATTTGCCCTTGATTTCTCATATCTTTGCTGTGCAATTTAATTCAGGGGAACTTGAAAGAACAACAATTTAAATGTCTGTTGCCAAATCAATAATGATCAACGATTAGGTCCTAATTATACAGACAGTTTACCACGCAATAGTCAATATGTAGATATAGATGCACACTGGAAAGGGAATTGAGAGAAAAAAATCCTTTTATCTACAATTATGAAAGAAATGACACAACAGTCTTTTGTATTAAATCTAAACTGAAGTCCAAGTTTCTCTTCCTACAGCTAATGAGACAGACAGCACTAGGTGAGACTTCAGTGTATTTTTGTAAAAGTCTAGTTCTAATTTCAGTTCTCATATTGCCTGACTGTGGCCTAGGGAGAGTTGCATATTCTTTGTAACAACCACTTCTTGCTGTTATTGAAGAAAATAACCACTTCTGCCGCTGTGGTGCTGCATAGAGTTCTGACAACTCTATCTCCTAAAAACTACTGTAGCATAAAGACAGTGTCCAGTAAAGACCTTGCTCTGCAGTTTCTGCATCTCCCTACTAAACAGAATTCATCTCGCTCCCATCCAACACTCCAGTATAAACATTTAGCTTGAGGAAGGAAAAAACAGCTTGATTGCTGCTTTGAGGAAACAAAGAAATTGTATCAATAAAATTATACCCAGAGCTAATAAAAAGCAGTCATCAGCCAAAACTGCCAGCAAAAAGCTATGGTTTGTTTACTCTCCTTCTCTTGCAAAGCAACTCCCCCACCTAAAAAGCTGCAGCATGATCTCCTCAAACAAATGGCTACAAACTTACACACTTGTTTTCTCCATGCTCATAAAACCACATGTTCAGGCAGAGGCTTGCTGCAGTAGACTGCAAGAAATGGTGGTGTCATTTCCCTGGCTCCATTCACTGTCCATCGTAGCTCCGTCTAAGGTGCCAACAGCTACTCAACTTTTAATGGTGATTGAGCTCATTGCTTTGGAAAACTATTTTCCAGCTGCTACAGTTGCTTAAAGCTGCATCGTCCCTAGGCACAGGCATTCCTCTCAACTCTAGCGAAGAGGTGGTGGTCCTGAGGAGCAAAATCCTTCTAAGGAGTAAAGTCAACCATTTCCTATTAGGGCCACAACCCCCTGCAAATGGCACAACCTGGCTTACAACAAGACAAATACACCAGAGAGGAGACAGAAAAGGAGCGCAACCAAAGGCAAGCAACCATTTGTGTCTTCTTAGAGGCGGGAAAAAGCAAAGATCTGGAAAGGAGAACAGGACCAAGAACCAACACTGGAAGAAACAGGAGTATGTTGCAAAAAGCTACACTGCATCAAAAACCAGCAGGAGCTCAAGCAGTCAGAAGTCAAAGATGAGGAAGGAAACATGTCCTCTTGCCCAAGCCTGCAATGGAGCCAAGAATCTCAGCATGGGATCCAGCTGATGGATGCAAGCACCCACTCTGAGCTAGCAGTCAGCAGTGCCCAGGCAACAGAGCCAAACCAAGCACAGGTACCTGCTTCAGCACAAGCTGGATCCTACTCTAGGCTCTGCTGGCTACATCTCAGCTGGCTGCAAGGGGAGATCAGGCACCCAGTTCACACAGGAATACCAGAACTGAGCTGTCTTATCCTGCATCTTACCTCAGAGCTGTTAGAGAAAAGCATGTTCCAGTATTTAAAGGGTGGCTACACAGAAGATAGAGACCCACTTTTTACAAGGAGTCACATGGAAAAGACAAAGGGTAATGGGCACAAGTTACTCAGGGGGAGATTCCAGTTGAACACAAGAAAAATTCTTCACAATGAGAACAATCAGCTGTTGGAATAATCTCTACAGGGAAGTGGTGACTCCTTAGCATTGGACACTTTTAAGCTCTGGCTGGACAGGGTTATGCTTTGGGTCAAGCTTTGCCTGGGTCATGCTCTGCCAGGAGAGGTTGGACCAGATGATCCCCGAGGTCCCCTCCAACCTGGGATTCTAGGATTCTATGATCTCTAGAGGCAAACAAGGCAAAGGTTTTGCGAGAAAGAGAAAACCAGGTAATCGCATAATCCAAGCCCAGAGGGTGACCAAATTCAGGCTGCAAAAACACTCCCAGCTCTGCCAGTTTTCAGCTTTTGAGTACTTCACAAACTGATGGGCCATGAGGAGACACTGAGTCCCAGAGCACATTAGCTGCAACACATTGCAGAAAGACGTACTTCAAAAGCAAACAGACTCTGTTCTGCCTAGTACAGCATTCACAAAATAATCCCAGGAAAACCACTTCTTGACATCCTTCCATAGGAGTATGAAAATTAAACCTGCCTTCTTTTTTCCAAGCTTACTGCAACCACCATGTTACTAGAAAATGACTTTTCTTTCAAATTAATTTAGCACTGTTGAAAGGCAATGGATCTCAGTTTACAATATCAATGAGGCAAGCACAGCACAGCTGAGGGAACTATAAACCACATCTCACTCTTCTACCAGCCCATTTTAATTTGGGTTAGAAAACAATCTCAGCTGGAATAAGGCAAACACATAGCGCAGGTCCTGCATTAGCTCTCCAGGGCATGGGAGTATCAGTTGAAGATCCTTTGCATCCTTATGGAGCTCAAAGCAATTGCTAATGTGTGATCTTCTGCCCACTTGGAAAATCAGAATACAACGGCCCCCTAAGGCAATGTTGCTGTAATACAGGCATCAGTGTAATACTTTTTGTGTCAGAAAGGAAATTAACCCAGAAAACTTATTTGGTACACGCCACACCATCTCTATGCAACATTACCTGTGGATCACTAGCACAATCTGAACTAGAACCATACCGTTGCCAGGCCAGGTTCATATTCATACAAGTGACCAAGCCATGGATAAAATTCCATCTCCAGTTACCAATCCCAGCTGACCACTCAGATCTCATCCTCACATTAACATGTCAGCGCAGGTCACTGGAGAACTTGTTATGCTTGCCAAATTACACATGCACAGCAGTGAAGCAGCAAAAATGAGAAAAGTATTCCCTTTGGCAGGTGTTCAGCAGCAATTTGCTGAAAATGTACAAAAAAAAAAAGGCACTGAAATTCATTATTTAGCTTTGACAATGTCATGACCGCAAGGACCATCATCCCTTCCACTGGTGCAGGATAAAATACAGATCAATAGCATTTACAGATATTGCTAAATCTCCTGTAGCTCAAACTTCTGTTTTGAATAAACACTACCACCTTGTAAACCTTTGACAAACATGTATTTGGTTCCAGCATCCACATAAGTATGTCAGTATGGCTCCTCAGATCTACCCTCCTTAGTCACTTATGTTCAGTCACAAACCTGAATATTTCACAAGCAGGAGAAAACGCTGTGGAAATATTGAACAGGACAGATAACTGGATAAGCAATCACTTTCCATAGCTGCAGGAGGAACAAAAGATGAACAGCTACCCATAACAAGATTAGGATCTCACAAAATGATTTTCACTTACACATTTTCCAAATAACACACTCTTCAGCTTCTAGAAGTTGGGTGTTGCAGTAGAAAATACGCAATGCAAAAGTAACAGAATGACAACAAAGGGCAGTCAGCTTTGGATAAATTTAGAAATCAAAATGGTTTTGGTTGAAGTAACTTTAAAGCTCATCTTGTTCCAATCCCCAGATTTCCTGTAGGCCCCTTTAGGTTTCGGAAGGCTGTTCTAAGGTCTCCCCTCAAATTTCCTCAAATTCTGCACGTCTGAAAGATGTTACCCATACTGAAGGCATTCAGAGGTAAACACTCAACAATAAACAGGTTTTAAATGGCAAACATGGCTCCTGAACCATGTCTGAGTCACATCCAAAGCTGGAAACAAAGAAAATCTGCCTGCTTCACCAGAACTAGTCAGGAACAAGCCCCCAGATCTCTGGGAACAAAAGGAAATTTAGGCAGAATCTCTGTTGTAAACGATCTGGCACTAAAACAACAGCCAGTTATCTCCTGCCTGGCACAGAGGCACAGAAAAATCACTGCCCAGTCAGATGTCCTGAGGGATTTGACAGACAAGGTCTGATGGATACAGCCACAGCAATTTGCAGTGTGGCTGCCTCCTGCTATTTGCTTCCTTCTCTGCCAGAAGCTGCTGCCGGCACGGGAGGAGATGCAGAACTGGATTAAGTACCCACACACCTCCATTCCCCAGATTACTGCTAGAATAGGAGCTTAAACCAGCAATTACAGCAGTTTGCGCTGGAGCTGCTCAAGGTTCCAGAGCCTACCTGTCACACACCTGCTCATTACGGCAAGTCAAGAGGTGAGATCCGACTATCAAATTCTGGCAAATTATAGTGGGGCAATTTAACACCCTGAGCTCCCCACAACCAAAGATTCTTCTTAAATCACTGTATGTTCCAGATGACATTAATTTGCCACAGGGTGAATGCTGGCAGCTGAAGGGTGGACAGCTATGTTTAGCCGCTTGTTTAGGAAGGAGTAACCTCAAGCAGAGGGTCAAGGTAGATAAAAGGAGAACAGCAACCTCTTAAATCACCCCAGCATGAATCACTAGAGTTAGTGAGTCAAAGCCCTCGGATATTTTTGCTAGAGTCACAACTAGTACTCAGAAAGCACAATTAAGATACATTAGTGTAACAAACAACTATATGTGAATTGAGCCACCCAAATTATAGCAGAGCACCTTCTCTGCCTTTGCTCATACGGTAAAACAGGTTTGCTTAAACATCTTTTCTTGAGATTCACAGTGCACTAGAATTACCCACTAGTGAAATACAGATGCACAGCCAGCTGCAATAGGATAGCACAAATATGCCCACTTGTTACCCCCCCTAAGTTCATTGCAGGTCCGTGCCCTCAAAGTCAAGCAAATGGGTTAAATCTTGGTAAAATTACAGGACAGCTGCAGTAAGACTGGACTTGCCTGCAGAAACCTTCATCTTATCATAAAATGATCTGGGTTAGAAGAGACCTTAAAGATCATCAGTTCCATTGCCCTTACCACGGGCAGTGACACCTTCCACTAGACCAGGTTGCCAAAATCTTCTAACAGAACTCCTGAAGTCTTATTTGGGAAATTTAAAACAGACTTCAACTTTGAAAATAAAGTGCAACCTTTTAAAAGTAGATTTATTCCTTACTATAGAAAAACAAAATTAGGAGCTGCTTCACTGTCAACCTTCATGATCGCTGTATTTCTTGTGGAGAAACTGTAGTTTCTATTAGAAAAATGACTGATACATGAAACCTAATGCAGGTGTTTGAGAAAAAGAATAGAATGATCTTTCCAGAAAACATATCACAGAATTACAGAATGGTTTGGGTTTGAAGGCACCTTAAAGCTCATCCAGTTCCAAATCCCTTGCCATAGGCAAGGCCACCTTTCACCAGATCAGGCTGCTCCAAGCCCCATCCAACCTGGCCTTGAACACTGCCAGGGATGGGGCAGCCACAGCTTCTCTGGGCAACCTGTGCCAGGGCCTCACCACCCTCACAGGGAACAACTTCTGCCTGAGCGCTCATCTCAACCTCCCCTCTGTCAAGTTAAAGCCATTCCCCCTTGCCCTGTCCCTACAGGCCTTTGTCAAAAGCCCCTCTCCAGTTTCCTTGTCACCCCTTTAGGCACTGGAAGCTGCTCTAAGGTTTCTCTGGAGCCTTCTCTTCTCCAGGCTGAATAAGCCCAGCTCTCTCAGCCTGTATCCATAGCAGAGGCACTCCAGCCCTCGCAGCATCTTCATGGCCTTCTCTGGACTTGCTCCAACAGCTCCACATCCTTCTTATGTTATCATCAGTTAACCTCACCAAACACATTTTTAATAGGTTGCTCTGATCTGTGTCTTTGAGAAGAGACATTTCCAGCTGGGTTTAAAAAAGCATCAGGAGCTTCATATATCAAACCAACTGCTGGTGAAAGCGCCAGTGCTTGGGGTTTTTTGTCCTTCCTTGGATGGACTAAGAGTTCCTAAACTGTACACACAATAACCTAAGCAATGGTTATTTAAAATCCATGTCTTCTCTTTCAGCAAAGGCTGTGAAGTAGCTGGCTGTAACTCCTTACTGCTTGCCAAAAGATCAATATGGCTTTTGGGATACCTAAGGGGGATTTCCTGATGCATAATGAAAATATTAGTGGCAGTGGGAATACTTAGCAGAACACATAGCTAATGGTGGGAACACAAAAGGACACTTAGCAAAAATGATCCATGACAATTCTAAGAAAAAGGCAGTTTCATGGCAGAGTCTGGTATTAGGAGCTGCAATTTCTCCATGAGGAATCAAACACAGTCAATGGTACTCCTGCAAGTGATGGCTTCAAAGTGTGATGGAGGTGGAGAATGAGCCTTTTAAGAGACTACTGACTGATGAATGGTGTAAAGCTAAAACAGTCTTGGATTATGGACCTATTAGGAAATCAGTTACGATGTTAGCCACACACCCTAATATTGTCACATAAATATCAGGTACATCAGAATTGCAGAATATATGGTTCCAGCAATCCTATCCCCTTCTTACTTTGCCATTAGCAATGTGATCTACAACCAGACCGAACATCAGCCAACACATGATACTGTTAAAATAAATTAAAACCCCCAAATTTCTGTGTATTTTTAAATACCCTAAGAGAAGCCAGGCTTGATGTTGCAGTCCAAGGTGCTGCTAGGGTATACAGCCCAGGGGGACTTTTCTGACACCTGCCTTTCTCTTAGAATCATAGTATGGTTTGGGTTAGAAGACACCTTAAAGCTCATCCAGTTCCAACCCCTGCCACGGGCAGGGACACCTTCCACTAGACCACGTTGCTCCAAGCCTCGTCCAACCTGGCCTTGAACACTGCCAGGGATGGGGCAGCCACAGCTTCTCTGGGCAACCTGTGCCAGGGCCTCACCACCCTCACAGGGAGCAACTTCTGCCTAATTTCTAATCTAAATCTCCTCTCTTTCAATTTAAAGCCACTGCCCCTTGTTCTATCCCTACATGCCCTTGTAAAAAGCTCCTCTCCAGCTTTCCTGTGGGTCCCTTTACATATTCTCAACATAGGCAAGTTCTCCTTCGGCCTCATTCACTAATTAAAAGTCAGATACTGGCTCAGAGAAGAGCTGCTCAGCCCTGGGAGTTAAGTGGTGAGTCATGGCTGCAGTTAAATATGCCCAGCACCTCTAATGACTCATGGGTCAGGTGAGAGGCGCAAAATGATGGGCAGCAGCAATCCTCATTTGCATGTGCATTTTACACCTTCTTGGTTCATTGTCCTCACAAAAGAGCAAAGGCAGCTGAAATCTAGTCAACACTTTGGCTTGATGGGAACAACTCCCAGAGAGAGATGTATTTCTCTAGAGTACAAGAAGAAAAATCTGTTTTGTTATCTGTCTTACTGTGATTCTTTTACACTAATTACAGATCTCCCCCTCACAAAGTCCAAAACCTTGCTTGACAGGCATCCAGAAATGCACTGAAATCTCCTAAGTGGTGTTCTCAGCAGATAAAAATTAAAACTTCTCAGTCTTATTGTACCCTCTCTACATAACAAAGGTTCCCCCTGGCTCTGCAATTCTTTACTCATTCCTCGGCCAACTTATTTCTCAAGCATAACAAAGCATCTCTGTCTGAATAGTCTAAAAAGTGTTTGTTACCGCAACAGGGAGGTGCTACAGAAACATTAAATACCAGCAACACTTTCTCAGAGAAGTCATTTCTTTCCTTCACTCGCAATGGAGCTGCTATGAAAGCCAAGCTGTTTCTACATCTTTTTTTAAGCAATTGCACATTTGGTTGGTGTTGCTTTGGATTTTCTGCAACAACGTGCTCCAGATGACCCTGCTTGAGCAGGAAGGTCAGAGTACATCACCTTCTGGTGGTCCCTTCTAACCTCCATCATTCTGTGAGTTCATGTAGGGCAATACAGTCACTTCTACACTCATGTCCTGTCCACACGTCCATAAAAACCATAATCTTAACTCATGCAAAAAGTATCTCCTCCTGCTTTATAAGTAGAGGTATAAAGGGAGTTCACACTGCCAAGTCAGTTGCCTGGTTTACAACAATGTAGCTTAGACGCCCAGAGCCATCCCATGAGGATCCTGCTCTCTCCACTGACACAGTTTCAGTCTCACTTATTCAGCAGCAGCTGGCTAGAGCAGTGTCCCACTTCCCTGAGACAGATCACTCCTAGTCCCACATCATTTCTCTCATACAGGCACGGCTGTGTTTGCAGCTGTGTGATCTACCATGATGCTGGATTTAACATAAGACGCTGTATCTGCAAGAAAGTAAGACGCTCACTCAGAATATCCACTGGAGTCCAACAACCAACAGAGTATGTCTTCTGTCAGCCTTGCAGTGCAAGTTCCTGGTGAGAAATAGCACACACCTCCCTGGCAGGCAGCACTTGTTCTGCACTGCTTGAAACTGCACAGAGTCACACTCTTTTTATCACATTAGCTAGGATCAGAAGCTGCAGTGCACTGATAAAGACAAAGTATTATATGAAGACAATTAGAAATTACATCAGGAGGAGGATGCCAGATTAATGAGCCCTTCAGTGCTGCAAAAGTCACTGTACAGGTCAGCATGTCACTGGGAAGACAGCGTTTGGACACAGACAGAGACCTCAGGTTTAGGACAAAGTAAAGAAATGATTGGACAAAAAGGGGAAAAAACTGTGCTCACTGTTAGGCGGACTGTTGTCTGTGTAGATAGATGCTCCACTAGCCTAATCAAAGGTCATATTCAGGACTTTCAAAAAAGCAACCTGGCTGAAGGTCTTTTTTCCCATTAGGGAATCATTGTACAAAATCTAAAAATAAGTAATGATCTGCAAAAGGAAGAAAAATTTCAAGACCACCATAAACCCATTCAAAGAAAGGGATCATAGAGACCATCTCCCAAGTTACTGCTGAATGCCATGCCCACAATATAAAACAACTAAAATACTGTCATCATTCCCCATGCAGCATGGCCTTCATTGATGGAAGAAATGAGGGAGAAGGGCTGAATTGTCGTGTATAAAGATAGATAAACTTAACCTTGAATGTTTACTTCAAGTAGCATTGACCACCTCGAAACTACTGCAGCGACACAGCGCAACAGCCAAACACAAGCAGCACAAAAAGTAAAAGGTCTGATTCATCTGACACCCAATTTCCGTGCCTCTAGAATATTTAGGAAGTGCAACTTGAATAACTCCTACATACCTCCATTTACTAAGCATTTAACATGAAATTTATGTTAAAAATATAAACCTTTATTTATCTGCTGGAAAAACCCACACACTGTTAGTGCAGGTTTTCTCACATTCCTTGATCTGCGCGCTTGCAAGGCAGCACACTGACTTCAGAGTCACTTCTTTTTGGCACGCACTTAAAATCACTTGGTTGAAAGGTCTGTGTCGTAAATAGCTTCCTCAATCATCCGCACAGTAATGGCCAGGCTACTCGAAAAATAATTTTAGGTCAAATAAAACACCAGCAGCAGACAAGATGTGGAATAAACACGTCCTGAGCCACCTGATGTATGCACAAGCATAGCACTAATTTGAATAGACAACCTGCAACCACCACCCCTCTTCCATGATAAGCTGCGTCCTTCAGTGCTCACAGCCAGGGCACTAGTGCAACAGAAAAGCAATTCTCTTCCCAACTTGCTCATTATTTTATCTGGATAAAATCCACTCAGGAAGAGCAGCACAGCACTTTTTGCCTAGTCTTTGAATGACAAGACAAAACAAAAAAAACAAAACCCAAAGAAAACCAGCAGAAGTGTTTGCTGCCCTCCAGAGGAAAACCAAATGAAATTACAGCTTTCGAATACGAAAACAGACATGAAGCTACTAGGCATGGGCTAGTCCCACTTACTTTTAAAAACACTTTCTTTAGTAGATGATAATGGTATCAAGGAAAATACACCTGACTGAACAATGACAAGCAAACTAAAACTGCCAGTTAGGGCGCTCACCTAGTTTTAACTGCTCCAAAATGTCAGATCTCTCCTTTTTCTTCTCAGTGTTACACTGCAAAATGCACTGAAAAGTTAGGTATTTAATGACCCAAAGCACACATACATAAATCAGCCTCTGATTTTCAGTTCCTCTGCTGTAAAATGAGAAGAGCACTTCCCTGTCACACTGAAATACTGCAAGGGTAACTGCGTTTGATGCTGCAAGGGACTTGGAGCTCCTGAGCACTAACGCTCTCAGGGGTGAGTCATTCCTTGCAGGAGCTGACGTCTGGCCCCCCTCCAAGGCAGGATCAGTTTCCCCTGCCAGCTAAAGGCAATAAATCCCACGGCAATGTGATTCGTCACAACTCCAAACCAAGGTGATGAGGCATAAAAAGTAGAAGTCTACATGGAATGCCAAGAAACCACAAGCAGCTTAGCACTTCCTACATGAGAAATAGATAAACCATGGCCCAGCCTTCTCCTTGTGCTATGCAATACACGCAGCAAGGCTCCAAGTTGAGCTATAAATATTCTATGCCTAAATACGTATTTGGATAAACATTAAAAAAAGTTTTGCTTTCAGTATTTTTTGTTCTTACACCAGTTAAAGAACACTTTTAAACCATTACATGAATGAAACCCAAGCTGCTTACCTAACGGCCTCTGCGACATTATTGGAAGTGTGACCTGATAAGGCATCATGAAGGTTTCTGATGAAGTAATCACGGTAGTCTTCAGGCAGGGCCATGAATGTGCCACCCATCACAATAAACTCCACTTTATCCACGCTGTGGCCCAACTGCTTCAGCTGTAAAATAGAAAGTATCATGGAAAAACTATTCAGGGATTTTTCTGGAAGACTTCTCTGAAAACACTGACATTCTTACACAGTGTTTCCTTCTTTAGTTGTGATGTCTTTTAGCAATGAGAAACCATTAATATTTTTGTAAAGACTTCTTATAAACCCTCCCCAAAATATAACCCTCAAAGCTACCTTTCTACTGCAAGAACACAGTACAGATACTGAGCCTAGCATAACAGGTTTTCTTGACAAAGCAGAATCATTTGGACCCAGTCTCTTGCTGACAAAGTTACACTGGTTCCAGTTTGAAGCTAGCTTAGATTTGACTGATAGAAGTTTCCTTGCATCTGCTTCAACCCATGTAGAACTAACTTCCTTACAAACTTGAGAGAATGGAGGACTACACTGAATCTATGATGGATTTTCCAATGGATTTAGAGATAAACAGGAAATCAGTCAAAGCAGAGAATGATTAAGAAATACTTCAGATCGTCTAACTCTCCAGAAAAGACCCCAATAAACCATTTTGGCATGAAAGCTACTATTTGAGTACTAAATTCTCCAATTATCAAGAATTAGCAATTGCCATAGAAGTTCAGTATAATTTATTGTAACAGAATCTCCTATTAGAAATAAGGTATTGTTCACAACAGATAAGATCTTACAAGAGGTTCAAAACTTCTAATTTATCTAACGGAAACGACAGACTAAAGGTGTAAAAATAATACTTCTGTGGGGATCAAGTCAGGCTAATGTAGAATTACAGAATGATGAAAAAGGTGAGGCTGGAAGGGACCTCTGGAGATCACCCAGTCTTATCTCTCTTCCCAGAGCAGCATCAGCTACAGCAGTTTGTTCAGCACTGCACCCAAACAAGCTTCAAGTGTCTCAAAGGCTGGAGACTGCACAACCTCTATGGGCAACCTGGTCCAGTGCTTGGTCACCCTCACAGTTAAAAACTGTTTCCCAATGTTCAAATGGAGTTTCTCACGTTTCAATTTGTGGCCACTGCATCATGTCCTGCCACTAGCACCACTTAGAAGGGCCTGGCTCCGTCATATTACAGCCTACCGCCCGGTATTTATGCACATTGGTAAGACTCCCCCAAGCCTTCTCTTCACTAGCCTGAACAGTATTGGAGCTCTTGGCATCTCTTCAGATGCTCCAGTCCCTCCATAACCTTTGTGGCCTTTTGCTAGACTTCCTCCAGTATGTTCAAGTCTGCTGTCTTCTGGGGAGCCCAGAACTCAACACAATTCTCCAGGTGGAGCCTCAGCAGTGCTGAGGCAAAAGGAAGGATCTCCTCCCTTGATGTGCTGGCAACACTCCTCCTAAGGCTGCTAGCTGTCTTTGCCTCAAGGGCACAATGCTGCTCACGGTCAACTTGATGTCTGCCCGTATCCTCAGGTCCTTTTCCATCATGCTGCTTTCCAGCTGGTCAGCCCCCAGCACATACTGGTGCCTGGGGTTTGGCATTTCCCTTTGTTCAGCTTCAAGAGGTTCCTGCCAACCCATTTCTCCAGCCTGTCAGGTCTCCCTGAACAGCAGCACAATCCTCTGGTCTACCATCCACTTCTCCCAGTCCTGCATCATCAGCAAACTTGCTGACAGCATGCTCTGTCCCAGCATCCCTGTCATTAACACAGACATTACCACATTAAGCACTAGTGGTCACAATATTGACAGCCGGGTTATACTCAGCTTCCAGCTAACCAGTTTAGGTGATTAAAAGCATTCTCATTATTTTCCTTGCAACCACAATGCATTCCCCTTTCAATGGTAAAATTTCACCTGTTCCACTCTGTGTCTTGTCTGGAGATATGGGTCATATCTGGCTCGAATCGCCCTCATGGACGTAGGCTAAAAAACAGAAGGAGATTCAGTTTGTAGGCTTTTTTCCTCTTTTCCAAAAAAAAAAAAAAAAAAAAAAATGAAAAAGAAAAAAAACGAAAAAGAAAAAGAAGAAGAATGGTGAAAAAGAACAAAAGAAAACTTTCAGCATTGAAATGGATGCTGAAGTCTTCAAATCCTAACTGACCCTAAACTCTTCAAACTCGCAGCAAAAGAGTCCATCCAATTGTGAATACAAATTTGGCTCCTTCCATGTTTTAAAATGATAACGAAACACACTGTTTTGCTGAGATGGTAACATGACATAAAAACAACACAGCTTTTCAAATTTTTAGTGCATCACAACTGGATAAAGAATCTCTGTAGTGATTCACTGAAGATATTGCAAACACCACAAACAAAATGTTTTTCAAAATAGCACTTCTTCCACCCCATTCATTTTAGTTTCTCTTCATTTGCACAAGTTATCCAAACAGTCTCCTCTACAGCACAGTCTAAACTTCAAATATTCCTTAAGCTAAACATATTCTTTCAACTCAAATCCCTAACAACTTACATTCTGTATTACTACTAACGTAAGTGTATTAATAATACTCTAAGATAAGGTTTTCAAGTACCTTGTGTATTCTGGATTTGTTCAGCATTTTGTTCATGTTACATTTAAAAGCTCTAAATGATGAGGACTCTTAATCATGCACAACTCCCACATGCTGTTAGTACTAAACAAATGAATACAACATACCCAAACCAAAAGGAATTACAAAGCATTTACATATACACAGATCTTCCTACTTTGCACTAATAGAACAAGTTTCAAGTCACTGAGAAGTGGATAACAGAAGACAAAATCTGTAACTATAAGTATGCTGAATCACTGTTTACCAAATCCAGTTTGTATTTTACCTCATTTTGCTACTTTACGTCTGTACTACAGCTATGAGTTATTTTGTTAAAACCAGTCACAATAATTTAGTCACAAGATCTGCTGCTGCTAAACTTTTTCCAGACAACAGGAGCACACTATTTCGGAAATACATATATTTAGTGAGATACCACTGCAGATACAGAGCATTAATGTAATTTCAGAGGCACTAACAGCTAAATAACAGGCTTTTTCTTTAGAGCTTAACCTTTGTTAACCTGCAGGGTCCTGTAGGTTGGACAGGAGTGAAAGCAGGTCCACTTAGGACAGGATGCTCAGGGCTCTGTCCAGTCAGTGCTTGATTATCTTTAAGAACAGAGTTCCCAAAACCTCTAGATAAATCCCTACTCAAATGACTGACAACTGTCATGTTAAAATATTCTTGTATCAGGGCATAATTTTCCACATTCTAACTCATGTTTGCTGCCTCTCCTCTTTCCACTGGGCAGGTCTGAGGAGAAGTCTGTCTCTGTCTTCTCTGTACCTTTCCCTTAAACTCATAGGGACCCATAAGTAAATCTGTACAGTTCTGCTGGACTGTTCAGTCAGGAAAATTTTGACACAGATTGGTAACTTCTGTAGGAATCACAGCCAGCATTCATTTCAACAAACTGTACACAGCAGTGTCCCATGGGAGACCACAATGTCACCTCCAACTGCTCTCACTCACTGATCTCTTTGCACAGCTGGAGATTCACATTAACAGCAGTTCCCACATCAGCAGGTCACAAGGTACAGCCACGATGCCGCACTTGCCCTGCTTGGAACCACAGGCTGCTCACTCCCTGCATGTGTAACAGTATGAACAGAAGCAAGGTGAGGAGAAGGAAACAACTGCTACAATAATCCAAGAGGAATTTCCAGTCCTGTAGTTGAGCTGCTTTAGATCTCAAACTTCACGAAGCCTACTTCTGCTTTTTATTCTTGCAGCATGACTGAATCTGCAGAAATAAAGAGTAGCTGAACCCAAGTTTGTAGTGAGCATACACAAGGTGTTACAGCAAACCAAATTAATACCTCATATCCAGTGTAAGACTGTGTTGAATATTCAAAGTCAGAATCAGGTCCACCAGGGCAGTACCTGCAAATATAAAAAGACAGAAAACAGGCATCAAACTCGTACAGGTGTAATGACTTAATCTGTCTGAGGTACAGGTACACAAGAGGGTGCAGGCTGAGCAGACACAGCTCTAACTGCCCCAGCTCTCACCAGAAACACACAGAAATACAAATCATAGAACCACAGATCACGGCTCAGAGCATGGGATGAACCAATAAATTCGTCTGTTTCTGCATCACCCAATGTAAATACAGGTACAGATTCAAATGCAGATGCTGGAGGGGGTGATTCTGTGAGTTGAGAGGAACTGAGCCTATGTCTGTTTACAAATGCTAAGCATACAGTACAGAACAGTTGTTTTGTTTAATGAGAATGGGATTCAAAAAACAGTTCAGACACGGCAAATGACTACATCCACAAAAAACAACTTCATAAGACTTACAAGAAGCAAAGTGTACTGTGAGCCTATTTCTGGAACATGGTATTGTTTAAGGAGCTGCCATAGAGTTAAATTAGTTTCTGCATGTAGAGGCTTGTTTGAAACTCTTTATTCTGTGACACAGCAAGACAGACTTGCAGCTACCACAGCACGACTGCTGGCCAGGAGAGGAATGGTACAAGGCAGAGAGTAAATAAAGGAATATAAACTTATTCTGAAGGGTCCTTAACTCTTTTTTGAGGACTGTGGTTATTAATGACCAATCTACAGCCATTCTGGGCTCCAAGACAACCCTAGGCACGACTGCTGACAGCCCTTTCTAATTTAATTGCAGGCACCAAGCACCCCCAACAGAAAAATAACAGCAGTCAGCATACTGCTACTCATGGCTCAGGTCTCAGTGCACAGACACCAAGATAACGCCATCTCAGTCAAATCAGACACATTTGCCTCACAGTATAATGGATGAGTTTCCTCAGTGCCTGCCCTGCAAACTCAACCCAAGTCATCTGTCGCCATTACAAAATTAATTACCAAATTACCAGGGCCAAATTAATTTGCCGGCAAAAGTTGTGCAACCCAATTGAAGGCATTTTATACACATAATTACCTGGAACATCTCAGACAGAATAGCAGCTCATGCAAGAGCAGATCAGAGCCAGCTTGCTCTGCATCAGGCAGCTGGTAGAGAGATAAAAGATGTTTTGGGAGTGACAAGGCAGGAAACAGAGGCAATGTTTTGAAACAGATGAACTGTTACAGTTAGAAAAAAACCTAGATGTGATGACAGGTGTGCACACTCAACTCAAATGGAGGTAACGCTCTTCAAGGTAAAGCCATTTGGGGTTTCTCAATTCAAATAAAACTCCAATGCTATTCCCTTAATGCTACAAGCTCTTGGCAGCTAGAGGCCTTCCCTTCCATCTGTATTCTCATTTCACTCCAGAGCCAGGCAGAGCCAGGCTGTCACACCAAACAAGTTTTTGCAGAAACCTCCTTAGGTGGGTCTCAGTTTCAAACTTGTCAGATTGAGTCCTGTTTCTTTTCTGTAAGGTCTTCTCCAACCTGCTTACATACCCAGTCAGGTGCCTCTGCACACCCTGACACAGTCATACAACTTACATGTGACTGTTAATATACTGGTTACTGTATTCACAAAACTGTATTCTACTAACATGGCTCATGAAAGAAAAACGTCTCCTCCATGATGAAAAACTGAAAACAAGTAGACTTTTTACAATAATTTGCAGGCATCAGCAATCTGCAACTCTGCACTTGTGCAGGAAAGAAGCCTGTCTCCAATACAATGCTGCTGCAATCATAGATTTATGCAGAAATACTGGAAGACAGACTGAGAGAGCTGGGGTTCTGCAACCTGGAGAACAGAAGGCTCTGGGAAGATCTTAGAGCAGCTTCCACTGCCTAAAGGGGCCAACAAGCAAGCTGGAGTGGGGCTTTGGACAGGGACCTGTAGGGATATGGCAAGGGAGAATGGCTTTAAACTGACAGAGGGGAAACTGAGATGAGATCTTAGGAAGAAGTTTTTCCCTGTGAGGGTGGTGAGGCCCTGGCACAGGTTACCCAGAGAAGCTGCGGCTGCCCCATCCCTGGCAGTGCTCAAGGTTAGGTTGGACGGGGCTTACAGCAAGCTGGTCTAGTGGAGGTGGCAGGGATTTGTAACTAGATGAGTTTTAAGGTCCTTTCCAACCCAAACCATTCTGTGATTCTATGCAAACGGTTCTCTTAGCTCACCTAAACTGTCATACTTACACACATATGTTGCCTGTGAAATTAATGTGTGGACACCTGTGTGGTTTACACATCACAGCTACAACAGCAATCTGCAAGAAGAAAAGTTAGAGAGGAGAGAAATTATGGTAATTGCTGCTGAATTGACTTGGAAGGCTATGTATACATGTGCATCTGTGAGAGACTATTTAAAGATGTTTGCTGCTTAGTCTGCCAGCTAGAATATCTGCGTGATAGCTTTTGAACAAGATAACATATAAAGAAGCAGGAATCCTATTCTTTAATATTTTTGTGATTCAGAATAAACTGACAGTTTATTGGAAAGAATCACGTGTCTTATAGCGAATCTGATTAACCACCTTGGTGAAAAGATGCACACAGACATTAAGGTATTCACTAGGCCCATCTAACATGTATCTAAAAGGGCGAAAGTGTGCCAGCAAGCACACCAAACACCACCAAAGATGAAAATGGGGGACAGATAAAGAGAAACACAAAGACATAAACCAAAAATAATAAAAAGAGCTCCCTCCCTCTGCCTGAGCCAAGCCTTTTTTCCCTGTCTGATCCCACAACTGCTTTTCATACACTAAACATATGCCTAATGCCAGATTCCAACTTCCTTCATTAAAAAAGAACCAGAGGGAAAAAGAGAGGGACACAAATTAAGAGGGATCCTCTTAATTTGGGGCATCCAAAGCAGAACACCTAATTTCGTGTTTTCAGAAATCCTGGTTGAAATAAGAGTTTAATAAAATATTCTATAGAAAGAAGATATTAAAGCCTTTTCTAAGCTGAACAAGCCCAGCTTTCTTAGCCTGTCTCCATAGGAGAGGTATTCCAGCCCTCAGAGCATCTTCATGGCCTCCTCTGGACTTGCACTAACACATTTTACATGTGTTCACTGAGAGGGCCTGCAGGTTAAGCTGCACTTTTTCTACACAACTAAAAAGTAAGGCATGGTGCTCTGAAAATAGATCCCTAAACTTCCTTTTTACCTCCTCCCAAGTATTTGGAAAGCAATAGCCCTGTAGGCACAACATCACAGATAAGTCGACATGGAAGGCAGTAGTGCAGCCAGTGTGTCCATATTAAAGCATTTGGACATTCAATACCCAAGTCATTAAAAAGAATTAAACACAATTTATTGATGACAGCAGGGGGAGATGGTGAGAGCAATGCACGTGCTTACCCCACTAGCAGTCCTTATAGGCTTGGCCTTCAGCTTTGGTACCAGCACCTTGCGGTACTGTGGTGGAACAGCAGCAATAATGTCAACCAAGCGTGGCTGTGCTGAAAGGCCATACTTTGCTGCCGTCTTGGTTTTCAGCCTGAAAGCAGAAATACCTCAAATTAACAACTCCATTCTGACTTATTTACCCATATTCCACAGCAATGCCATTGTGCTGCTGCTCAGTTACATGGACATCTATGTAGGCTCTTCCAGTATGCCCTTCCAGGTAAATTATTTAAAAAGCATACAGTTAGCTCTTGCAACAGCTGCATTAAGATACCAAAAACTAACTCCAAATAAAGCCGATGCACAACTGCCAATGTTTTTAGTTTCTGTATAGTTTTCTTCTAAATATGGTTTTATCAAAGCATTGTGAAAGCTGCCAGCAGACTCTGGCTTGCTCACTTTCAGTGATTTAACTCCTTTTATGTCTTCCACATGACTAACCCCTCCACACAGACTTTAGCTGAGTTCATTTCTAACACATTCACGTCAGTTACTTCCAGCATCAGCAAAAAAGTTTGCAATTATATAATGTAAATTAAATGGAAACAGCGGGTCAAATTCCAGTTTATTATTTCACCTATGTCAAGCAAGAGCTTTCTCTAAGCAACAACGTCATTTATAACACATTGCCAAGAAAATCTGATTTTAACTTTATTCCAGTATTATTCTCCCCTTCCTGACTTTGGGACTCCCAAAGGATGAATGCAGGTGCAAACACAAAAAGGCAATGATAGTTTCTAAAGAGTTTTTCACAATACAAGCTATTTTGCACTCTGGGCATTGACTGTGAATCAGTAAATCACCACAGAATTTACAAATCTTGGTGTCCTTATTATCAGGAACAGTAAGAGGAACAACAGTAGCCTGTGAAAATAAAACATTTTAAAATAAAGCCTGCACATGATACAGGACACATTCATTACTGGTGGACCAGCTGTTCAACATCATCCCAGGGACTTACTTGTTCAGATTCACATCATTTCCCTGCTCATGAGCCTCAATTAACTGCTTTATAATGTCTGCGATCGTCATCACCATCAGCTCTGCATGGCTGAGGTCTCCTGCAATGAGAACAAACCAAACCATGTGCATAGCCAGAGCATTCTACCTGCTTGTGGCAACCAAGGCACACCTGCTCTGCAATTAATGTTTCATATTTCCTACAATTACTGCTCTCAAAGGGAATTTTGCCACTGCATATCACTGCAGCCTTCCTCAAACAAATGACCGTCACTACCTTATATCACTGATTCTCTTTTACTTCTAGGACAGGAGCCAGGCAAACTCCTGAGCACTCACTCGAGTGCAAAGGAATCACAGGATCATTAGGGTTGGAAGGGACCTCTGGAGACCATGTAGTCAAATCCCCTCTTCCAAGGCAGGGCCTCCTAGAGCAGGTTACACAGGAACACATCTGGTGGGTTTTGAATGTCTCCAGAGAGGAAGCAGCCACCATGACTCCCCATGGGCAGCCTGTTCAAGGCTCTGCCGTTCTTCCTCATGTTGAGGTAAAACTTCTTGTGTTTTAGTTTATGGCCATTGCTCCTCGTCCTGTCACTGGCCACCACTGAAAATAGTCAGGCACTATTCTCTTGGCACCCACCTTTAAGATATCTAAATGCATTAATTAGATTCCCTCTTGATCTTCTCTTCCCTAGACTAAACAAGCCCAGCCCCCACAAACTCTCCTAAGAGAGATGCTCCAGACCTCTGATCATCCTTGTGGCCTCTGCTGGTCCCTCTCCAATAGCTCCTTGTCTTTCTTGTACTGATGAGATCAGAACAGGGCACAGCACTCCAAGAGTGGCCTCACCAGGGTCGAACAAAAGCGGAGGATCACCTCCCTCCACCTGCTGCCACACTCCTCCCAATGCACCTCAGAATACCATTGTCCCTCCTTCGCAGCACGTGTACACTGCCAGCTCATAGTCAACTTATCATCCACAAATACTCCCAGGTCCTTCCAAGCTGACTCTGCCTCCCATTCACAGCGCCCGATTCAACAGTGGAGAGAGAAAAGGGGCGGCTCAGAGGGGAGCGCCAAGTCCCTCCACCCTCCTCCAAAAGAGCACGGAGGAGGCAGCGCAAGGCCGTGCCTCGTTCTCTCGCTCCGCACACACGCACAACGTTCATGGAGGTGGTAACCCCACAGCTCCACCGCCACAGAGCCAGAGGAGCGGGGAGCCCCCCGGCCATGGCCAAACACACGGTGAAGTGCGGGCCCACAGCCTCCCCTTGCACACAAACGAGGCCGGGAGAGGCGGCAAAGCCCTGCCCCACCGCCCTCAGCTGCTGGGAGAGGGGCAGGAGCTGCCCCGCAGCACGAACCGGGCACTACGGTCCCGCACACCCCGGTACCTTTCCTCTTCTGCCTCATGCTGCCCGCTCCCCTCACACGCCAGACCCAGGGCTCCTGCCATCAAGCGACACCAAACCCCTCTGTCGCGAAAACGCCGCACCTCCAGCCGCGCTGCCGGAAAGCGACATGAGGACGGCGGGCGGTAAGGGGTGCCTCCGCCAGCCGCTGGGGGCGCTGTGGGCGGGACTCGGGGGCACCGCCTGTCCCGGGGGCGTCCCCATCACTGTCGGCCCTCAGTGCCGTGAGTGGTGCCGTGTCCCTCATTGGATGATCGGCGTTTGCCGATATCGCGGCGGCCGAGTTCGCTTCGCTCTATGGCGGTCTTCGGGCCCTGCGCCCCTTCAGCGCTAGATGGTAGCAAAGCGTCGACGTGAGGGAGAGAAGAACGAGCTGGGTTTTCCTGGGAAATGGATAAAAGTCCGTCCCCGAGAGGCGCCTGGAGACCTGCGGGCTCCCGGGGAGCACAGGAGGGAGCTGGGGCGTGGTGCAGGGGAGCGGGGGTGTTTGAGGGTGCCCGTGGGAAAGAGAGGTGAGGGAAGGGGCTCCTTCAGCTGGGAAAGGAAGGGCTTTGGGGGGCAGACAGCAGCCCCACAACCTTCGCAGCAGCGTGTGGTGGGAGGACGGGAGATAACAGGCATCAGTTTGAAGGAAAGAGGTTCAAACTGGGTCGGGGTAATCCCAAGCACAAACGCAGGCTGGGGGAGACTCGGTTGAGAGCAGCCCTGAGGAGGACTTGGGGGTGTTGGTCAGTGAGAAGCTCACCATGACCCAGCAGTGTGCACTTGCAGCCCAGAAACCAACTGTGTCCTGGGCTGCATCACTACCAGCGTGACCAGCAGGTCGAGGGAGGGGATTCTCCCCCTCTGCTCCACGCTGGTGAGACCCCCCCTGCAGTCCTGTGTCCGGCTCTGGAATCTCCAACCATAAAAACGATGTGGAGCTGTTGGAGCGAGTCCAGAGGAGGCTACAAAGATGCTCCGAGGGCTGGAGCAGCTCTGCTATGGAGACAGGCTGAGAGCTAGGCTTGTTCAGCCTGGAGAAGAGAAGGCTCCGGGGAGACCTTGGAGCAGCTTCCAGTGCCTAAAGGGGCTGACAAGAAATCTGGAGAGGGGCTTTTGACAAGGGCCTGTAGGGACAGGAC